>MVGT01001391.1:5249-29244 GCA_002174775.1 Macleaya cordata
AAATATTCGATTCTTGTTTCCGCATGTTAAAGAATCGAATAAGTCAATACTCTTGATTAGAGATTTTAGTTTCCATCTTTATCACCAATATTATTTTTATTTGGTGATTGTGTAATCCTTAACCTTAGTCACATTGACATACGGTTATTCCAACTAATAACCGTAAGGATTTTAGACTTTCACTTTGTCCTTGTGCTTCATGGTGTACACCCATACTCTTCTGGTGAAGTCATCTATAAAGGAGACGAAATAGTGTTATCCTCCTAAAGATGCCATTTTGGAAGGCCCCCAAACGATTGTGTGAACATAATCCAGGATGCCTTTGGTGGTGTGCTTCCCAGTGCTGAACTTCTTCCTGGTCTGTTTTCCCTTTACACAGTCCTCACAAAATCCTAACTTACAGGATTTTGAAACTTTCAACAGTCCTTGCTTCATCAACAACTACAAGGATTTCTCTCCAGTATTTCTTAGCCGCATATGCCATAATCTGGTAGTGTTATCTATTGCACCATCAGAAACTGCTGCTCCACCTATTACGGTACTCCCTTTCAGGTAATACAGATTCCCATGCTTCACTCCCTTCATTACCACTACTGCATTAGAGAACACTTTCGATACTCTACCATGTATAGTGATTTTCAAACCTTTGGAATCCAGCGCCCCTAGTGGGATGAGATTCTTCTTCAACTCTGGTATGTACCGGACATCATTCAGCGTACGTATTGTACCATCATACATCTTCAACTGGATTGTCTTTATCTCCTCTGTCTTACATGTGTTGTTGCCCATCAAGACCACTCCACCATCCAACTTTGTAAAGCTAGAAAACCAGTCCCGGTTGGGACACATATGATAGGTACATCCCGAATCCAGAATCCACTCGCATGTGTTACTAACGAGTGTAGATGGTGGTGCTACTGTAAGTGAAACTTCTGAATTAGACTTTTCATCTCCATCTCCAACATTTTCAGCTTGCGCAATGTTTGCGTCTGAAGTTTGCTTACCCTTGTTTTTCAACTTTGGGCAGTCTTTCTTCCAGTGTCCTTTCTGCCGATAGAAAGAACATTCATCATTCGCTGGTCTTCCCTTCGACTTCCTTTTAGACTTGGAACGAGACTTATCAGAACCTCTCTGGGTAGACCGTCCTCTTACAGTCAATGCTTCTGAAGTCGATTCCTTATGAGCCAATCCATCCTTCCTTCTACACTCATAATTAATTAGTGCAGCAACTACGTCATCAAGAGTAGTTGTTTTCTTTCCATTCATGAACGTATTGACAAAATTATCGTACAACTCCGGGAGATAAAATAACAAAAGTAAAGCCTTATCTTTTTCCTTAAAAAACTAATCTAGATTTCCCAAATCAGCAAGCAACTTATTAAACAAATTTAGATGGTCGGGTATGGACATACCTGGTCGAAAATCGAGGCGCCATAGTCGTTTCTTCTGGAACATTCGATTTTCTATGCGTTTAACAACTTTTCCTCCAATTTCTTCCAGAGATCTTTGGCTACAGCCTCCTTCATGATATAATGTTTTTTTTCCTTCGACAGGCACAAATGAATTATACTACAAGCCTGGCAGTAGACTTTCTTCCAGGTTGCATCATCCATTCCTGCAGGTTGATTCTCCAGGGAAATCTCCTGATCCTGCGAATTCAGGATATCACGAACTTCGCATGCCACATACCAAAGTTGTTCAATCAATCGAACTTCTCAATGTCATACTTCATGCTTCCTATAACGCGTCTTCAACTTTCAGAATTCTAGTACTGATTCCTGCAACTCGCTAGATTACCCGGCCGTGGTAACTTGGCACTCTGATACCAGTATGAAGTGCACACCACATAATTCTATTGTGCACCCTCCTAAGATCTTACCAGAACTAATTAACTGAAATAAAAATAAATAAGAACAGAAACACAAAGACTTACGTGGTTCGGCTAGGTTGCCTATGTCTATAGGCAGAAACGAACTCTTTATTTAATGATTAAAGTACAAATTCGAACTCATCACTTTTTCCCAACTTTGAGACTCAGAAACTTTGATTCTATGATACAAAAATAAGGTCTAAATTCGCAGTACTTATAAACTGCATATACCCACGAATTTAGAACCTTTTACAAATAGGAAATCTAAACCTAGTTTGAATCGGAAACGTATTTTCTTGCCAAAAATGCTAACTTACAGAGGAATTAACGCCAAACCACCATACTGAGAGTCTGGAACAATCCGTGGCTTGAAATGGGCCAGCGACTTGGAGATGGGCCGGCGGCCTCACAGTGGCCGATGGCCATGGTCTAGCAGCCCGCGGCCATAGGCCCGCGGTTCTGTTCCCCCATCATAAAATATCCACCATCATCATCATCCTGAGCGCAAATTAAGCCATTAAACCCAACAATATTTTCCTGGTGATCTTATAGTTGTCATACAGGCGAAAGCAATGGTGAATGTTAATCCCGTGGAAGTAATACCCACAACGTGAAAGAGAGGTATTTTCCAACGATTCGTCTTGCAAGTACTGTCGACGAGTACCACCTTTGAGAAACATTGAGCCAACAACACGGAATCGAGGTTAGCCCAGAAAAAATCTGTCACTTCATCAGAATCTGGAGCAGTCCTCTCCCATGACACATAACAGCCTTCAATTGCTTAAGTTGTTGCATTTTTGTCCTTCCCTCCATCTCATCGATTTTCATCATAGCTTATGTTCTCATTGTTGAGCCATTATCTTTGTGATCGTACTTAATCGCCCTCATTATTAGTCGTGGTTTGGCATCTGCTTTAGTTAACTCGACCACTTTTTTCTTCTCTTGTTTTGTCAACCGACTTGGGTATGGATGTCCGGTTAGTGTTTCTGCCAGTATATGATTGTGTTCTCCACTCCTTACAACAAGTTTCCATTTGTTTCCTTCCAAACACGTGCTCCTCAACTTAAAGGGACAACCACACTTTTTTGTACCCGTTTCTCTTTTCTATTTTACTCCGGTAGTAGGCTTTTCGTCCTTATTCTTATGGCATTTATACTGGCCACCCCTTTCGCACCCCAACTCAACCACAAAACCCTTACCTGTCGGTTTGTTAACCTATCTGGTAGTTATAAAAACTGTGTTGTTTTTCTTTCCTACATCTTGGCACCACGATATCACCTTATCGCGGGAGTCGAAAAGCTACATGTTTAACAAATTCAAAATGAGTACAAACTCACAAATGTAGCATATAAACAAATTTGTAGATAAAATAACGTGTCCAAAAGTGTACCTTTTCAGTGGTGAAACATTCTCTGAAATCGTATCGAATTGAGATTGGGTTGCCTTCCTTAGATATATATTCGTTTGCATTACCATCACATTCGCCCACAAAATCTTCTTTGGGATCAATTGATCCTTTAGGTTCTTCGGTTGCACCCTATGAGACAAGATGTTTGAGACATGAACTCCAAACTTCAATAGCAAAGGAAAAAACTATGCTCAGGTAGAAAGAAACGCGCATCAGAATCAAAAGAAAATATCATTTACTAAAATGCTTGGTAAACCAATCACGTGCATCAAAGACAGTGCTCGTTGTAGGAAAAACTCAAGATCGTTGACATGTTGACGATCAGTTCACTACATGGTCATCGTCGTGCAAACGAACATCATTAAAAATGTTCCTCTCTGCAACTCCGAGCATAAACTTCAGAGCCCTAAAATTTTTTTTTTTCGGTTTTGAATGAAAAAACGAGAAAATGGAAAAATAGATGGAAAGGTTATCTCTGAATGTTGTTTTTGAGAACCCTTTTGTGGATTTGAGGACCCGATCTCCTCACCAAATGCGTTTTTCGTCGACTTCTCATCCAGTAATGGCGGTTGCCTCGAAATGCTCTCATTTCCCATGAAAATCAACCAAGATTCTAGCTGTTGACCGTGGGAAGTGAATGCTCGGAGCCGTATCTCCGAGCAATCAACAAAAAATCCGTTGACCTAGGTTGAAAAACTGTTGGTGGTGGGGTTCCACCACTTCTCTCAATTTCTCCCACGTTTCTCTACTCCCTGGCAACATCTCTCTCTTCAATTATTGTTTTAGAAAATATAATATTTTAAGGTAAAAATTAATTTTTTAATATAAAAAGAGTGAGTATAGCCCCAAACAAAAAAAAGTCAAACTATGGTTGACTGAAAATAACTTTTTGTAAGGTCACAAGTGACACAAATTAGAGTTTTGCTAGAATAACACAGAAATTTGACACCAGAATATTACATCTGCTTTTTAAAAGTGGTATGAGCGGTAGTGCTAGGGCTACCGAAATCCCTACCGAATTTGCTACAGCAGGCACATTTCACGGTGAGATTCATAACACTTTAGGATGGGATGCGAAATACGAGGAGATGCAAATCACTTTGACCGTTGGATGCTTGAGTGGTAGCAAATTCGGTAGGAATTTGCTGTAACTCAAGCATTACCGGTGGTATGAGGGGCTGAAATAGAATTAATATTTTTTTAACAACTGTTATGATTGGTTTCCAATCAATAAAGTAAGCAAATGTAATCATGTCAAAATTTGGTGTCCCTATAGGAATGCCTTACAAATTGGTTGGGAGCGTAGATAACAACGGTCTTTTTTTTTTTTTTTTTTGTCCCAAAAGTATTGTTGGGCTCAATAACCCCTCGTATTCTGTATCCCGTGTCGTTGTCCTGCACCTGCAGTCTAAACTGTCGTTTGTAGATCTGCCCTCTGCAGTCAGAAAATTTGAAGTGGGGTCCATGAAAAAGAATATACGCCCTAAGCTGTGTAATAGTATCGTAATTCAATACACCCGGGCATATCAAATACCTTTCTTTGGAACGAAAAAAAGTGTCTTCTCCTTTGTTCTCTTCTTTCTCTCTTCTCTACTTCTGTTCACTTTTTTTTCTCTCCTATTGTAGAACTATCAAGCTCCGCATTAATGGCGGACCTCAAAGAACGTCTTCTTCCACCAAGACCCATCTCCGCAATTAACCTCAGAGAACCCTCTTCTCGTCCCTCCGCCTCAGGTCGCCCTGTTTTCCAAGGCACAGATTTTCTAGGGCTAAAAAAACGCGGCCAAGGACTTCGATCATGGATTCGAGTTGATTCATCTGGAAATTCTCAGATTATGGAAGTCGATAAGTTCACTATGATGCGTCGTTGCGATCTTCCAGCTCGAGATCTCCGTCTTCTCGATCCTCTCTTCGTTTATCCATCAACAATTCTCGGTAGAGAAAAGGCGATTGTTGTTAACCTAGAACAGATTCGATGTATAATTACAGCTGATGAAGTTTTACTATTGAATTCTCTGGATAGTTATGTTTTGCAGTACGTTGTGGAGTTGCAGAGGAGATTAACGACGGCTGGAGTTGGGGAAGTATGGCAACCAGATGGTCCTGAGTTGGGAAGGAGAAGAGGAAGTAGAAGTTTTGATAATATGTTTGGGAGTTCTTCACCTGATTATTTACCGTTTGAATTTAGGGCTCTTGAAGTGGCGTTGGAGGCTGCTTGTACTTATCTTGATGCTCAGGTAGGTCACGAAAAAAGAAAAAAAACATAATTCAAGATTTATATGCTTTTCTTTATTACAAGTAGTTTCATTTATTTTATACCTAAATTTGTTGTTTTTGAATGATGCTTGATAGTTTTGAGTTTTATATCCATTTGGTGAAAAGCTTAGAACTTGTGTATTTTAATGGTCCTGAAATTTGCAGAAATTGTCCAAACAATTTAAATTGGTGAACACAGGCAGTGCATGGGTGGATTGTTTATGATGATGAGATGATGTAGGTTTATTAAATTAAAATCAATAGGTTGGCAATTTGGTCAGTTTGTATAAAGAGTACAGCAGAATTGTTCATTTTTGTGCTTATACTTGTAGGATTAGTCTGCTGCTTTTTAGGATGAGCGTACTGTGATTATTAGAATTAAGTGATTGCAGTTGCACTACTCAATGCTGTGGTGATGCGAATGGGCTTGTCGAATTTTCATGGTAATAACAAACGTGACCACAGAGAATATAAACAACCCCAATCAATTGTCTCTGTTACTCTTATCACGAGTAGAAGGTGTAGTTATACTCTTTTAGTTAATTGGTGATAGGGTCAAGTCCACACAAACATCCAATTTGAAGCTCTAGGGTTAGAAAAGAAGAGAGAACTGATCAGAGAAAAAAAAAAGGAAGAAGAAAAGAGAGAAAAAGGTGAATAAAGAGATGAGAAAGAGTGGAGGAGAAAGACAAAAGGGCGCACACATGATGGCCCGATATGTCTAACAAATAAAATAGAAATAAAAGAATTGTAACGCTCAACGAGGAGCATACAAATCAAACATGCTCAGCTTGGAGCATAAAGTAGTGAATGGAGAACCAGCTAGAGGCTTTGTTAGAATGTCTCCCAACTGGCAACTACTCTTTAGTCATTGAATATGGAAAGACAATTGATTTTTTCATTATCATGTCTCCTATAAAATGACAATCAACCTTTATATGCTTCCTATGCTCATGGAATATTGGGTTAGGTACAATGACTATAGTGGCTTGATTATCACAATACTACTATTTAGGTGTAGGCACCTCTAACGAATCTCACAAAGAAGAGGCTGAACCAACAGCTTAGAAACAATATGAGCCATGGCTCTGTGCTCTGTGCTCTGCCTCTACACTAGATCATGCAATCACGCTCTTGTCCTTATAATGCTACGTCACCAAGTTACAACCAGTGAATGTGCAATATCCAGATATGGACCTACAATTAATACACCTACCAATCTAGTTAAATATCAAAGAAGTTAGCAAAAGTTGAGGTCTTCGAAGGTTTGTACAGGAACCTTCTAAGAAAGTGTTCCGTTGAGGTACCTCTGCGACATATTGCTTCCCAATGAGGTTGACAAGGTTCATGTATAAACTGATTCACAACACCAATTGCATATGTGACAAGGTTTTCTTCTTACACTCGACTATTGACAAAGAGAAATCTACTTGCCAACTTATCTATATAATGACCAGAGTCAGAAAAGAACTCCCTTATTCAGTATCCAGCTTCATAGTAGAACCTGTTGGAGAATACACTAGCCGAGATCCAAGCATACCAGTCTCCGAGAATGAGCAACCTCAGTTCTAAGGAAATAGCAAAGAAGGCCCAGATCTTCGGTGTGAAACTGTTAACCAAAATAAGTATTTAACTCTGAGATCCAACATGAGTCGCTCCCTGTGATGTTAATAACATCAATAAATACAATAAAACAATAATCCCAGATGAAGAATGGTCTATAAATAATGCTAAAACCATAAGTCGTTACTACTCTATTGAACTTATCGAACCAAACCCGAGGAGACTACTTCAAACCGTAAATAACTTTTCGCAGGTGAAACACCATATGTTCTTATCCAAGAATTATATACCTAGAAGGCTGATCAGTATACACCTCCTGCTCCATGTAGAATCGTATGTTTTATCCAGCTGATATTTCTTAGACCTAATCCAGTAATCCAATTGTGTTGATACCAAGTTGAAGTCCTAAGGTTAGAAAAGAGAATAAAAGAGACGAGAAAGAGTTGAGAAAAGGAGTCGACTGGAAAAGTTGGACTTGCCTCTCTATATGTGTATTACATCAAGGTACGCTCTACTGTGCTGAAGTGGGGGCCACAAAATAAAGTTGAAAAATAAGACAATAATGAAAGTCCCACATATGACTCAAAACGTCTGGCACACAACATACAAATAAAAAATAAAGATACGAGAAGTTAAACAATGCCAGTAAGCTTTCTTCTAGCAAAGGGAACTGGCAAATTTAGCTCTACAACTATAATAGTACCCGGAAATTTATTGCAGAATCCTTATACAAACTCCTTTCTAAGAAGCTATTAATAGTAATCACTCAAATGAAGTTAGCAACTAACCTTTGAAAGCAAGCAATCAAATAATGTTCCTACTTCTATGCGACCTTTATGATTTCAACTTAAGTTACATGACATTTTTCCCTTATGTGTTTGACCTTTTGTGAGAACTTCCATGCTTTCCTCTTTCCTTATTCTGTTTGCATTCCTTTGAATGATTTTCAATTCAAATTGTTTGAAGCTCGTAGTTTATACATTACTGTGTACATAAGACAGACAATCCACAAACCCAAAAAGTTGACATGTCACCATACTTTATCCCATGTGTTGAAAGTTTTATTTTCCCAAATCATTCTGTGGAAAGTAATTATTTGGATATATATATATATATGAAAATCATATAAATAAGAAAAGTATTTGAATGAATTTAGATGCGTTGGAAATGTGTATCATGTGTCGAACATGGAAAATTGTTTCTGAATCTGAATCCGCCTTGTTACATAGGATAGTGCAGGGGAAAGCAATATCTTCTCTGCCTCGAGAGATTATGTAATCACCATACTCATACATCACTAATATTAGAGATAATCTAAGTCTGTTATCTTATATGTACGCATATATATACCCACTTTCTTAACTGAAACAGTAGTGACCCAAAAATATCTAGTGCAGCAAGCCAAGCTCGAAGGACACAATTCTTGGAACTTAAGTTGAAACACTACTTAATTCTGTGTGCAATTCAACTAAAGCTTGAGCATGGGAATGCAGAACTTAGTCCTAAATGATCAGGCTAGTGTCTATATTTCTTGTGCCATTCTTTTGTAGTTCCATTCACATGGGGCATATATCTGGGTTGTTTGTCCCTTTAATTTGCATCCGTTTTCTATGAGTGATTCATAGATTTTCTATTGTAGATCTCGAGTCTGGGATTAAGGAATATAGTTCTTCACTTCTTCAATCTTTATTTGTTTTCATCACCACAGATAACTTGTATGTGTTCTCCATTTTCATTAACTAGGGTGGTTTCATCCGTTTTCTTAAACTTTTCTATTAGGTGTCTGCTCTTGTAGGTTAGATCTGCAATATATATTGACTGAAATTATAAGCAGCATGAGTTGCTCTATTAACTTTCTGGGTGTCAGACCAGACTGACTATCTAAAGTTGAACAACTTCATTATCTGTTATTGATTCTAGTTCATTTCTCTCTGGGATGTGTCACTAAGATCTCTACTAATCCAAAAGAAAGCATAGTGATCCTGTTCTTCTAACAAAAGTCATTTGCATGAGTGATTCCAGTCTTCAGTTTTATAACCGCATTTTGTCATCTTAACCAGGCGGCAGAATTAGAAATCGAAGCATACCCATTGTTAGATGAGCTGACATCGAAGATCAGTACCTTAAACTTGGAACGTGTGCGTCGGTTGAAAAGCAGACTTGTCGCATTGACTCGCAGAGTTCAGAAGGTGTTTCCAGATTTATTTATTTTTCCCATTCCATCAATGCTTTCCAGCTTCTAAAACTTTGAGCTTTCTTGATTTAGGTCAGGGATGAGATAGAACAGCTAATGGATGATGATGGAGATATGGCCGAAATGTATCTAACTGAGAAAAAGAGACGGATGGAGACATCTTTTTATGGTGACCAGTCTGTGATGGGATACAGCTCAACTGGTGGTGGACTATCTGTTTCCGCTCCTGTTTCTCCTGTTTCTTCACCTCCCGATACCCGGAAGCTCGAGAAGAGCTTGAGTATTGCAAGGAGCAGACATGAGAGCATGAAGAGTTCGGAGAGCACTTGTGAGAACATAGAAGAGTTGGAGATGTTATTGGAGGCATACTTTGTCGTCATTGATAGTACACTGAACAAGCTAACATCGGTATATACAGAACTATCCGTGTAACCCCTTTTTTTCTTTTCTTACTCATGTTTTCTTCTCACACTCTCCCCTCTCATTTGCAGCTGAAGGAGTACATTGATGACACAGAAGACTTCATTAACATTCAGTTGGTATGTGTCTTCTTCTTTCGATAATCTGAGAGCACACTCATAGCATTATGGAAACATTGAGGAAATCCGAATAACCCACCAGAAATTTTAGAAACATTGAGGTGGTCAAATGAACCCACTAAATGTGCACTTCTCATGAAGACAAGTGCAGTTTTCTTCACCCTCTTTTAACATGGGTGAACAAAACCACTATCATGATTGGTTGTCCGAGTATTTCTTTTCAAAACAAAATACACATGAAGTAACTTGTGTTTCCAAGAGCCAATCTGATTGCGTGCTTAATTCACCCACATAAGAGGTTGGTGAACAAAATCAGACTCCACAGAGACTCCCTAACAATAGAATACCTGAACACATGACAAAAGAAGCAGTTGAGAGTGGATGGAACACAAGATGCATAAACAGTTGAAATGTATACCATTCAAATGTTTTCCACCTTGGAGATCTAAACCCAAAACCAACTTGATTGTGTAATATGACCAAGTGGTTTTTTGGGATCATCAGAATATGAAAAAATATCCCAAAAGAGAAGTGTATAAAAGTGGGATCTGTTGGAATTCCTTAAAAAACCAAGAATAAAAACAAAAAATAAAAATAAAAAGAAGTTAACGAGTTTGTGTGCTGTGGAAACAGGATAATGTTCGAAACCAGCTGATCCAATTTGAACTGCTGCTTACAACTGCAACATTCGTTGTTGCAATCTTCGGAGTGGTTGCAGGAGTTTTTGGAATGAACTTCACAGTACCATTATTTGATCAACCTGATGCATTCAAGTGGGTTATTGTAATCACAGGCATATGCGGGGTCACTATATTTTGTTCATTTTTATGGTTTTTCAAGTATAAAAGGCTCATGCCCTTGTAGACGGAAATGAAAAATGGTGGAATTTAGAAAAGGTGGAGAATATTTATGAATCCCTTTGTGGATACGAAGAAAAAGAACGTAGCTGGGAAAAAGCAGCTCTGCTATGGAACCATTTTGTGCCATTGCAATTATTTTGGTATATGGTATAAGAAGTTCCTTTTGTTTTTCATATATCCCAGTCTGTGTTTGATGGATTGGTAAATCTTGTTTGCTGCTTCATCCACCAACAAATTCGTTTGATCACGTTTAAACTTGCAGATTGATCAATAATTGCATCTTTCACTAAATGGCAGAAGGTAACCCTAGAAATTTGTAATTGTACCAGGCATTATATGGACTTGCTTGAAATTAATGGATGAACATATGTATGAGTTCGGGTTTTCAAATGGTTCCACTGTCAGTTTTTCTTTTTATTGCTGTATCTTTTTCCCTTCTCTTTTCCTGCTACTGTGAATCTGTGACAGTCGTTTTCTTCGTATGAACCCTGCTTCAGCGCATCAAAAAGATCTTCATTATCATTATCAATAGTCACCTTGGAATTGGACAGCTTCAACTCCATGGCCTTGGAAACAGCAAAATCAGATTGCTCGCACCTCAAATTCTTCAGATGACTCAGCTAGAGAACCAGCTTCCTGCAAGCATAACATCACCGGCATGATTCCAGATGACAGCTCCAAGATCTCCAAAAGTTTGATCCAATAGACCAGGCTCCATCATTCTTAATTTTAGGAATAATACTAGACTCACTTAATTGAGCCACATAAAGTAGCTTATTTCATGACTATGGCATGATATGATTGGCTCTTTTTCTGATGCGTACTGGAAGAAGGAAGTGCTAGTCAAAGTGCTATGTAAACCACTTTGTGGTTTCAATTAAGTGAGCATAGCAAGCATCACTCTAATTTTAGACCATCCTGAGGGAGAGGGAACCCAAGTGACTTTGAGGGTAAGAAATATTACGACCAATATTTGCAGGTGTAAGAAATTGCTAGCACTCGTAGATTTGACTGGCTCGTTTCGTTTCACAATAATGGTAGGGTGTTCCTGTGTCTGGTTGAAAAGGTTTGCATTTCTAGCTTTCCAAATCTTTGTTGCTTAACACATCCTATATAGTAACTGTTTTAAGATTCATAGTTGATTATCTTTTGCATTAATTATCAAACAAATTCATTAGTGAGTCCGGATCCATTTACACTACTTTTACATTTTGTTTGCACAAATTACAAAGGTTTATGGGGTTGACATGAAAATGAAGTTTATGACCTCATTATGTAGATTGTCAAAAAAAAAAAAAAAACAAAACAACGATGACCTTCTCATCATCATGAAAATAATCCTAAAACAAAAACAAAAATCAGATTGTTTTAATATTTTTAAGATATTGTTAGCCCCATCAAAAGATCGTTGACATTTTAAGCTTTTCTAAACCATCCATTTACCTTTCAAGTTTTAACCAACTTTTCTTGGGCCTTAAAGTTTAGAATAATATAATTTTCTACGAGGATGATCTACATGGTAAAGAAACCATCATCCTCACAAAAATCAAATCATCTCCATGTAAGCTCCTTCATGGGCCGGTGTGCCGTGAAACGAAAAGGTTGTCGATCCAGATCAGTATAGGTGAACTACACATTGGATGATCTTCTGAAGTCACGGTGATTTACCAATTACGGCAAAAATGAAAGCAAGAAAATCATGATTCACATATGAAGAATACAACTTTAACGAACTCATGGGACTCTTTAATGTTTCAGAAGCTGTTGAATCAAACCTGAACTCAAAAATGACCAAGACCCCAAAAAAATAGCAACGAAACAAAAAGTGCAATACTGTAAATAGGTTTATGTAAACTATTGTTTATTGAGGAAAGTCAGGGTCTTTTTGAACCCTTACATAGAAATACCTAACAGTGAAGAAGAAGAAGAAGAACAAAGAAAAAACAAAACTTTGAGCCTTTCACTGAACTATCAAAATGGTCCCCTGCGAAGATCCTCCTCTTCCATAAAAAGCTTCAGGAAATCATTTGGCAGAGGATGGACTTGAAGAAAGCCTCTCACTCCTTGCTTTATCTGCTTTTTCCAAGTAATCTTGATGGGACCGATGCTTTGTTCCTTAATAAAGGTGGAACAATTCAGATAATCAAATTATATAAAAAGAAGAAAGGAAAAACAAAATATTCATGTATCGAAATCAATACAGGGAATAATAAATATCAAGTTCTAGAGTACAAACAAAATGCAGTTAAGTTGAATATCAGTTTGGATCTAATATCTTTTCAACCCTCACAAAGTAGAAAACAAACAAGCTTGATGAGAAAACAGAAAACCAGGTATATGAAAAAACCACTTTATGTAACTGATAAAAAAAAAAAAAACCACTTTATGTAGGATTTGGTGGGAGACATTGTGAGAAATCAGTATGTATAGTGCACATAACAACTACATGTTTCTAGAGTACAAGCTATGAGCAGATAAATCAATAATAGCCTTGATCTACAGATTCAAGCTTTACAAAGCAGATGCAACCAAATTTATGACAATCAATGATGAGACAAAAAGAAGCCTCTCACACAGAAGATTTTTTTCCGTCTCTCTTTCTAATTCCTTGTATCATATACTATTATAGACTGCCAATACTGGTACATCTAGTGCATGTCCAACAGAGATGCACTAACAATTTGATGACTCTTAATTCTTAACCAGGATCGTTTTGCACAAGATATTTCTGTAGTGTGACTGTGATCCATCAAATGGTGGATCTCTACGGACAGGGCACTATCATCCATTTGCAAATACTTCATGAAGTACTTGTACATAATAATATAAGAGATTGTGTGTATATCTTGTATGTACTCGCACAATAATTTCATTCAAACATGATATATCGTTCTAGGTTACTGTCTTGTCTTGTGTTGTATTTTTTATTTTTTTATTTTTTAATCAGGTAAACATTCAAATTTATTAAGAGAAAAAAGATGGACCTAAGAACAAGTCCTACAAAACTCCCAAAAGAAAAAAAAACTAAAAACAATTACAAAGAAAGTAGCAGAGCCTCCAAATTGAAGACAAGGTCTTCAAATTTAAAGTCTTTGGCCCAATCCTTTCCACAACTCTGAAAGAAGAGTATTCCTTTGAGCAGCAGAATAATCTTTGGGAAGGAAGCTTCCCAATCCTTAAAGATTGCGTTATTTCTGGTCTAAGGTCAGATGACTACATGGTAGAGCCATAGTTTTTTTTCTTTTGGATGGCAGCTTGAGAGTCGGCCACAATGTTAGATCTAACAGTGCAAATTGTAACCATAAATAAAAAACATAGAAACTGAAACAAGAATATATGTACGTCTACGACCATGTACGTGTTTTGACTTTTTTCCAACTCACAGAGCCTGACGCTTGTACCAATGTCCAAGACCGACACACGTACCCGTATCACTGCTATATAGGTGGATCTTGACCCCATGCATTTTAAGACACATCTATTGTTCTCATACTAGTATCTAGTAGAGAACTGTTGAATGAATTCCTCCCTTGAGCCATGTGAAGCATACTGCGAGGTGAAGGGTCAGGAAAGGTGCTTAATGTTTTACAGGTTTATAATAGGCTCAATCCTTGGGCTTGTGCTGTGAGAGATATAAATGAGCAAAACATATACACACTATTTTTTGTTTTTCCCAGTTCTTTCTACAAACTCCAGAGTACCTATTATCCCAATGATATTCCACATGAAAGATTAACCCTCATAAAGATGACTAAAACTTTCTCTTCTCTCTCGCTCTTTTATACTAACAAATGTGTATACATGGTACTTATGTTTAAAATTAACAAACATGAAATAAGTCATTATCCCATGACAATTGACAATACATTGTGTTCATAACATGAATGCCTTGTTTACTTGAGTCAATCATCGGCGTATAATACCACATTAGCAATGTACATTACTGAACCTTAATTTTCTTTTTTCTTTTTTTTTGTAATTGGTGTATATTAATAGATTGACATTTAATTTCAAACGTAGGTAAGTACCAAACAGAAACACTTCAAAAGGGATGTTTGGAGTCTCGTGGCATTCAGATTCAAATTCAATTATTCTCACATTCCTCAGTCTCGTTAGGACAACTGTTGTAGATGAAGTTCATGGTTTGTAGAAGTTTATGGAAAAAAGCTATGGATTATTAACAACCAACAACAAGGTATCAAACACTACTTAAACAGAAGATATATATAATAAGTCCAAATGAGGTTGACATTTACCCTTTTTTCTTTCTCCTTACTAGTAGTAACTAATCAGGGAGAACACACCAAGAATCAGATAATTTAAACAATACTAAAAAGGCTTCTTTCTTAGGTAAATTAGAAGCAGAGCAAAGCCAACTACATGAGCATCCAGAAATTCATTTGGAGGCCCACATCCCAGAAAAGAATGGATAAAACCAACTAAGCAAGAAGGACCATGTTTAGCTGGATATCCAGATCAGACCGGACTTGGCCATGGACGTTCTGTCTGGCCACCGAACTCGCAGTGGATTGGACCGATCCTACCAAGGATTGGCCTGGATCGCCCGAGATACATTACTAAATCGGCCGTATCGGTTAAGGATCAATTTTGGCTCAGCCATCCTTCTCATGAATCGCTGGAGAGTCGAGCTAGAGTTCCACTATAACATGTTTTTCAAGTACAGTTCCGCCATTCTTAGTGGTTTAAAAGCAAGAGAGAGAAATCTCACCTCGATCTCAGATCTCGAAGAGATTTCATCTCAAATCTTTGAGAGAGTTGTCTCTAATCTCAGATCTGAGAGAGATTATAAATTTTGAAAAAAAATAGGAAGCAGAAAAAGAAAATGACTGTGACAAACTAGTGGTTTTCAAAAGAAAACTAGTTCTAAAAAATGAACCAACTAATGGGTTTGAGAAAAACAGTGGTTTATTATAACAACAAAACGGTGGTTTACTAATATATCATTTATATCATATAAAATTTAGAACGACTAAATAATTCTTAGGATCACATGGGATTGTGGACGAATCCGACCGATCTGACCCGGGATCAGTGGCGAACGATCTGGCCATCGATTCCAATGGTGCGAACCATGAGAAAGGACACCACAAAATTTAATTAGTTTTTTTTTTAATAAGAAAAGTTAAAATTAGAATTCATTCCACCTCAGTGATAATTTTGTCTTGCGGATTAATATAAGTTAGAAAGAACTTGAATTCTAGTGGAAATCTTAATTTTAGTTAATTTAGAAAGAGATAAACTAGGTAAAATGTAGTATGTAGTATAAATACATATCTGATCTCTTAATCTTTACATGATTAGAATAATGAAAAGTTTCCCTATTTGGGTATGATAACCAAAATGACTTCAGAAGATAAGCTTGAAAGTGCATTGTTCTAAGAAAAGAGTGATTGTTGACAATGATGTTAAATTCATACAATTCAAATCATATTTGCAAGTTTTTCGATTTGAATCGCACCCAAAATCGCATATAAGAGAGCTTCGTACGATTCGGACTAGAATTGCACGATTGAATCATGAATCACAGGATTCGACCTTGTCCCTTCTAAAAAACACATGAAAATGTGAATGTTGTCTCTTTTTAATGGTTTAATGCCTCGTGTTCCAACTTAAGGGTACATATGGTATTCTACCTAGCTCTTGTATATAAAAACAAACTAAAACCCTCTTTTAGAACCAAGAAATTTAACATTGACCGAAAGAGAAAACAATAAGGAAAAGGAAGTTCAAGACGATGAGCTTTCTTCATTAGCTATGTTGTAAAAGACCGCCCAGGAGGTTAGGCGGCCCAGGCCCGACTAGTGCCTAGGCCCGATTATGCAGGGACTAGTCTTAATTAGGCGCCCTGACCCAAACCCACTTATATTTTTAAAATCTAAGCCCAGCCCACCAATACTAACTAAAACCTTTAAAACCAAACATATTAAAACCTAGCCCAGACCACCCAAACTCACTTAATTCATCAAAACCCAAGCCCAGTCCACCCATACTCACTTAAAATCTTTAAACCCAGCCCACCCAATCTTTAAAATCTTTATAACCCTAACCATTTTAGGATTTCTCTGTTTTACTGTTTTAGTCTTAGATCTCCAGCCAACATAAGAAAAAAACCAAGACAAAGAAGAGGAAAAGCTACTGCAACTTCCGGCGAAACCAACAGTAACATCTTTCTATTTTATCAAACAAAGAGGAAAGAAAGGAAGAGAAGGGGACTAGCGACGGCTAAAGCAGCAACTTCCGTTTGCAAAGACCTCTTCTCTCTTCTTTTTACATTTTTTTGTTCTCCGAACACTAGTCGGGGCCTAGGGGCCTAACCGATTTGCCCTAATCGCCCGTCTAGGCCCCGATTTTTTTGGCTTGGCGGCCTTGGACGCCTAGGGTGCCATGGCGTGGCGGCGAGAGGGCGCCTAGCGCTTAGGCAGCAATTAAATCCGCCTAGGCCCCGACTTTAATAACATAGTTCATTAGATGAAGACGAAAATCAAGAAATTAATGAATTGGAAGTTCTTGATCATATTGATGAAGAGTGAGCACCATAATTGATTTTGACCTTTTGATATGCTGGAGATTTTATTTTGAGTCTTTTTGATATCTTGGATATTATTTTAGGTTTATAACTTGATATTTAATAATGATGCTTTTTTATTTTTGTGTAACTATTATAGAATACATGTAAGAAAGATGGGAATCGACTATAGATCACATGGAAAAGAATGGAAATTCATATATTTACAAGTATCTTTCTTAATTTTAGCAATGATACATACTAAAAGAATCTTACGATTCACAATTTGGCATCCTTGATTTATGCCAAGGAGTGATTCCCCCCTCTTAAATCTAGTATAGATGGGTTTTTTGCTCTATGTTGGTTTTGGACCTTTTGGTATTAAAGCAAGCTCTTTGCTTTAGGTATCCACTAGAATTATCAGACCATTGTGTGTGTGTGTAAATTTATATATAAAGTAGGGGCATATTTATAGTTTTATTTTAATGTTTTAGCAAGATAAAAAAAGAACCATCATAGCTAAAACTTCTTGTACTGGTTGAGTCGTGTTGTTCCATCATCATACATCAACACAACATGATATCATTTTATCATCAAGTTCTAAATCAGGTACAACTACGGAAAATTGCCTTATTGGATGTGATCTTGTTAATTGCTATGCAACAACAACACTTCAGTTTTGTGAATTTTTTCCATGTCGACACTCGGACAATCCGACACCCGTGTCTGACACTTGTGGACACTTCAATGGGTACTTGCACATAATAATGTTAGACGTTGGGTGTCTATGTTGGGTACACTTGCACATAATTGTGTTAGAACGCATTATATAGTTTTATTTTAATCTCTTTTTTTGTATTATGTAACAATGGGGGTTCTAACAATACAAATTATAACTAAAATAAAGCACATAATAACTGACACATGAATACTATGTATGTGTACGGCTGTGTCCGCATATTGGGTGTTTCCAAGTCACCGTGTCGGATACCTCGTACCCGTGTCGGACACTAACATCCGTACCAGAATCATTGTTAAATAGGTTAATTGCCTCTGCCAGAACTGTTTGTAATATTGGTTATCATCATTTCTTGCATTCTATAGATGTGATAATCATGGAGAGCAATCATGCCCTGCTGCTGATGCTCATTGCTGTCATGCTTTGACTAACCATCTCGTTACCATGAGCAGAAATTAATAGTTTACAACCATATCAGTATATCACTACCCGTGATTGTTGTTGTTCTATGACTTCTATCATCGTGTGAAAGTTACATGGTGATATCTGCCACAAAATAGGCAAAAAGGTTGCAACCAAAGCTATTGCAATACTAGAGTCATCTGTTGTTTGGTTTACATCGTTGATCATCCTAAACGATCCATTAAAGGTGACACACTGACACCCTTATTAATCCAACAAGCATTACAACAACAAACAGCAGCATTGAAAATTCCAATGGACTTCAATGTACTCGTGACTCTAGTCAATAAGACATAATTTCGGCACGCTTGACAAAGAAGCTAGGACACAAAAGGAAAAATAGAAAAATGAAGAAAAGAAAATATTCTTAATTACCTCAGCTGATGAATGCAGGTTGCATTACATAAATGCAAATTTGAGGTTGAATCCTTTTCATTCATGAGTGTTTTAGGTAGAACCAAAAAAATTTCCAACGACAAGTTCGTATTGGGTTGGTTCTATTTTATTTCCAGCTTAACCTGTCATGGGGTTGGTGGAACGGTAAAGATCCCACAGACAACTAGAGTAGGTCTCGAGTTTAAATTATTCATTTTATGCAGCCAATTTGGGGATTTGATGTGAATCGATCATCAGTGAATTGATCCAACTTACACGGATTCAGTCAATTCAACAAAAATTATCTGACTCAACCGATTCAACTAATTTAAACAAGCTTATCAAAAAGGGTTGGTGAGAGATCAGTTAGATTTTTCTCTTTTAGTAGGTTCAAGTTATAAAAGTTAGGGTTAGACACTGAGAGAGAGAGTAAATCATAGTTTCAGATATATATATAAACCCTAAACCTTATAAATTGTTGCCCAATTTCACAAAAAAACATACTCGTTGAATTGATTGATACCCCAAATGACGAATCAAAGGTGCTAAGCCCTAACAAATCAAGGTAAGAGAAATGATGGAGAGGCTCTAAAGAGTAGAGTGATAAAACAACAGTTGAGAGAGATACCTCTGTTCATGAGAAACCATGGGACACCGAAGACAACACCGATTATGGCCATGCCAACGAACACATGCTTCTTTTCTCCGCTATACATGTAGTGTTCCATACGAGACCTAAACCCCCCTCCTCCACTCGCACTGGTTTTGCTCTCCATTTTTCTCTCTCTCTCTCTCTCTCTTTCTTTCTCTCTCTCTCACTCGTGTTTCATTTCCTCTCTTTTAAGTTTTAAATGGAAGTTAGGAGAAGGGGTTGGGTTGGGTTGGGTTGGGTTGAGTTGAGTTGGGTTGGGTGTTAATTGGCTCAAGATTTTGGGAAACTTTCTAAGCACTCCAGTTTTTCTTTTCTTTTTTTATTTTGGAAATTTTAAATGGCATCCACAAAATGTTGTTGGCAGAACCCATTAGGTTCGACTTGGTCAATTTCATTTGACTCTATAATTACTAGTGGGTCCCTATTTTGCTCAAACCAGTTCATCATGTAAAACCTTCTTCCTCATTTGATGGAAGAGGGCATTGGGTCTTCCAATCCTCCAAAAAGCCATCAATCAGTCCATTTTCAAGTATTCTCACATATTTCATAACATATATTTATAGAGGAAGTAATCCTTCATGATGTGTCCTTTCTTGCCGTAAAAGAAACATGCACCATCATCTTTGTGTTCTTTATTTGCTTTTGTTATTAAAGATTGACTTGGTCCAGATTTCATAAACTTTGTTTTCTTAAAATTCTTCTTGAAGTTCTTTTTGCTGGATTTTTGAATAGCTAAGTTTGCATACTCACTTTACTCTCTTTCAACCGTTCCTCCTCAGCTACACATATATTTATTAATTCGTTCAAATCCTATTTTATTCCTTGTGTACTATAATTAACCTTTAATGTGTCAAATTTGCTTGAGAGATTTTCCACTATCATATAATCCATCAGCTCATCTTTAATTGTAGCCTAAATCCCAAAGATTGATTGCGAGCTTTGATAGTTTAAGAATGTGTTCCCTCACGCTTCCAGTTTCATCACAATACATGGAAAACAATTAGGCCAAACAATTGTATTTCTTGGAATGAATAGTACCCATAAATTGTTTGTTGATGAGTTCAAAAAGCTCTTTTATTGTTGTTGTTTCTGGAATACCCCACTGATCGTCTAATGAATCGACGACGAATGACCACCATATATAACTTGTTTAATTTTTCTCACTTCTTAAAAATAGCCTTTTCCATATCCGTAGATTCAACAGTGGAACAACAGGTCTCGCTTTAGTCAAAAAAAAAATTAAAATCTAAGAGCCCAGCTGAAGTGTAATTTTCCTTTTCTAAGTGGAATAGTTGGAACCAGTCAATGGGTCAGCCCTGACAGCACAGTTCAGAAAATCCATATCTAGAAATTTTCCAAAACATTACATGATTTTCCACACAAAATATTATGTTTCATTATGTAAACTTTAAATATTGAAATACTAAACCGATATAGGGGTTAAGTCAGATTAATCAGATTGTATGACTATGCTAAAAAATTACCACTCTTCAGGACAGACATGTGCAACCATCTAATCACACATTTGGGTAAAGATTTCGATTTGCTATTCGTCCCCTAATTGGCTTTAATTATTTTATATTTATCTAAACCGGTCTAAAGGTTAAGCCAGATTAGTTAGAGTGTATGAAAAAAGTTAATGTGCTCAAACTTACCACTCTGCAGGACAGACGGGTATAACCATCTAATCACACCTTTGGGCAGAGATTTTGATGTGATATTCGTCCTCCAATTGGTGACAATTGCCGCACATAGAACTAACCTAGCACGATCTAGATAAATCTAGACACTAGCCTCACCTTTGAGTAAGAGGATTATCCTTTTCTCTCCTTCACGTGTAGGCTTTTCTGCCCCACTCATTCTGTTAGAAAGTTCCTAGACACCTTTGGGCTGAACTAGTTGTTTCTAATAGGTCAACGCAACTTAGTGATTTTAAAGAGAACTTAATCTCTATATTTAAATAAACATGATATCTATAGGACGACCACCTTTGGGTAGACAATCTAACCTACTTCAATCATGAGTATTAAACAATCACTTTGAGTGTCTATTCCTAAACCCTTATAGGATAAACCTAGATGTTCCTTAAAACTTTTCTTGGAATTTCTACAATGTATCTTTACTTGAGATAACTATTATAGAAAATTACTTTATCCGTAAGCATATTAAAGACAATATCTCAATTACAATATAGAATTCCAAGTGTGCACATAATTATGTTTTGCATGCCAACTACTATTTACCTCACTTAGGCATCTACATAGTCTTGAACTTTAAACTTTAAACATGCAATAATACAATTAATCATAATAACATCAAGTAGCAAGATAGACTTTAAACTGAAACTATAAGAGTTAAATTAAAATTAGTTCCAAAATGTCACCAAGAAGCCAAAACTTTAAACCATTGATTCACCATAAATTTGATATCATAAAATTAATTATAAATTTCATTAATGTTGTTCTTTACTGGAAAACTAGGCCAAATATCCTTTAACCACTACATTAAAGAAAAACTGTTAAATTATGATTGTTCCGTAACTATATAACTGAATCATAATTTCTATTTGAAAACCCCACAGGTAAAATAGAATAGTCAAAAACTTCATAATGTCAAATTTGGGCCAATCCGATATAAGAAAGCAAGTGAAACAATCTCATAAAAAATTCTTGTACTAAACCGATTCAACTAAAATAAATAAGTCATAATCGATAACTTAATCAACTTGAAAAAGGTTTTAACTTTACGTACCCAAAATCAAACAAATAGTCAAACACATCAACCTACTAATTTAACGACCAAATTTATGATCAACGGTGACAAAATAAACTTAGAACCAATTCTGATCAACCACTAACACACCTTCATCTCCCATCCATATCTTAAGAACTTTAAGTTTGTATTCTTTATGTTAACTCTAACAACCTGATAAATTCTATTAATTAAATCATTAATATTATTGGTTCACCAAATATTATTTATTTTAATATCCTTATACTAGTCTTCTGATCATAGAAATTTAATCAGATTGAATGCTTATGTTCATGATTAGTACAGTCGAATCCATAAAAATATGGAACATATAATTATTTAAACTTATTTTATTTTAGTTTTTAATGAAAATATTAAGATATAATCAGTGGAGAAAAATTACTTCAGCCATGTTTACCATATTTTATTAACATCACCGATAAAAAAAAATATGTATTCATCGAAATAAGAAACACCGGGTTTTTTTTATCGATCGATTTATAAAACAAAGATTCAATAACTCGCATACACACCCACGACTCTTATACCACAATATAAGCATTTTATCATAGATCTAGGTATGCGATCTGCTGAATAATTAATACAAGTATTGATCAAATTGTACCTGGCTGATTGCAGAAGTTAGATGGATGCCTCACCCGAGAGGAACCTAGAACCCTTATTGCTTTAGCAGATGATGGGGCTCAGATTGCATGAGCTAAGGGGTTGGACCTCCCTCTCTATTTATAAGTTGTAAACGTAGATTTTCCTAACTCATCAAAGAAGAGTTGTAGAGAATCTACACATAGGATTACCACCCAACCAAGAAACCTTAATTCCTTAAACACTTAGTCCCTTCTATTCACACATGTGGGACCACAATATTTCTAATAATACATAATGGCAATTTTTCAAACTGAATAGGAAAATATTGTGGTAAAATTTTCAAAATAGCTTTGGGTGGTTTGTGTAGCTTTAACTTTTCTTTGGTTTAGTCCCACATTACTTGGGAGATATAGAAAGTTGAGGTTTATAAGTGACTACACTTATTAGAGTTTATCTTTTAAGTGTTGGGTCCTCATTGAAATTGATAAGGTGGTGCAAAGCACCACTGCACATGTACATGTGCACGTGCGTGTGCGAAAGGGCGATTGGGCGTTTAGGGCGCTTTTGTGGTGCACTTTGCACTTCGCACGTCGCTAGGAGCTATTGGAGCCTTAATCTTTTCCAAAAATGAGATGGTGTCACTGTAGTATCGATACCAATACCAGCAAAAGGAAAGTCGACAGTTGATGCCAGTATCGATACTGACTAAGTTGGTATCGATACCAGCTGAAAGGAAGTTGACAGATGAGGCTTGTATCGATACTGACTTAGTCAGTATCGATACCTGCTGAAAGAGTGCGACTGGTAGGGATCAGATCTCTCCAGTATCGATACCACTGATTCTGGTATCGATACCAAGGTGATCTGAAGTCATTTTGTGAATGAGTATCGATACCCATTCAGTGGGTATCGATACCCACTCGCACCAGTTCAGAAAAGTCACCATTTTTACTCCGAAATGGTGCTTCCAAGGCTATAAATACATGGTTTCTTGGCCATTCTCAATACACTTAGAAATCCTAAGTAAACCAAAGCATAGTTAGAGCTTTTTGGCATTATCAGAGATCAAAATAGTGTGTTCTTGAGTTGTGATCGAATCTTGCACATTCGAACTCACAAATCCTACGGTTAGACTCCATTGTATCCTGAAAACATATTTCGTATACCCTGGTGCAATTATAGGGGTGAAATATT
>MVGT01001391.1:33338-79331 GCA_002174775.1 Macleaya cordata
CCAGTTTGGGTTTCCTCGTAAACAAAATCTCTTGTGCATTTCTTTACATTTATTAAGAGATTGAAATATTCGATTCTTGTTTCCGCATATTAAAGAATCGAATAAGTCAATACTCTTGACTAGAGATTTTAGTTTCCATCTTTATCACCAACATTATTTTTATTTGGTGATTGTGTAATCCTTAACCTTAATCACATTGACATACGGTTATTCCAACTAATAACAGTAAGGATTTTGGACTTTCACATTTTATTTCGACAAATATTTTTTATCTTAGTTTAGTAAAGTTTGGAGATCTCACTATGAAGTGTTTCTCAATATATTCTCACGTGCAAGATAATGTATTTGAAAACAATTAAATGAAATAAGACTACAAGAGGAATGTGTTGAATTTGAAGAATTTGCATTGATTTTAAATTAGATTTTACATGAATGCAACTTAAAGATCTTCAATTTCACTGCTACTTTAAGGGTGTGAGGTCCATAGGCTCTTCTCAAATTATGTGTCAAAGTATACTCAATGAAAGTCCATTGTACTTGAGTTTAGAGTTAGAGAGTCATCTCAGTTGTTCGTCTTTGTGAAGACTTGAAGATTAGAGATAAAGCTCACCAACTACTTAACTCACCACCGAAATTCATCTTAGGATGGTAAGTGACCTAGAGAACTCATGAATCATAGGTGGTTAGTACAAAAATGGACAACATCATTGTTTCGGATGTTTGATATCACTTAAGGAATGTTTGGGAATAGGTTACAAGGTGTAAAACACCTTAGAACTCCCGATTTAGAATTAGAGTTCGAATCTAATTTGGTTCTGTTCGCAGCCATAAGACCAACATAAAAAAAGGACAAGTCAGGAATATTTTGAGTTCGAACCCAATGAGTTCGAACCACTTTGGTTCCTGTTTTGGTTTTTGAAGCTTGCAACTCATTTGAGTTCGAACCCGAGTTCAAACCACTTTGCTTCAGGTACGAGAAAAATTTCCTAAAAAGTGTTTTAAACTTTTGGGAAACTTCTAAACCGACTTTTAGTAATCCCAAACCTTCTATAAGTTGTGTAGTTCATCCCTAACACCTATATAATGATGTTTTAATATCAAGGTTGATAGACACATATCAAAAGAAGATCTTGAAGAGATCTAGATTCATATTTTAGGATTTTTAAGTTCTAGTATCTTCTACTTTATGAAGAACTTATTTTGATTGATTCAGTTAATTGAAGTGCTGCAATTACATATCTATTAGTTGAATCAATCATAATGTGTTGCTTAGAAGCCTAAATAAATCCTTCCTTCTAAACCTTAGAGAATTAGGGTTTTACTGGTGGAGATCTGGTGAGTGTTTACTTGAAGGAGTTCAAGTGTGGCTCATGGATTCGACTGGAAAATAAGTTGCGGGACTTGATGGATTTCTAAGTTGGAGACGCATCGTGATCGTTGAGAAGCAGTTCGTGGATTCAAAGCTGTGGTTGAACTAAGGTCGTTGCTGATCAAAACGTAGAGGGAGTCATAAATCGTGTATGTCGAATGGTAAATCAATTTGTAAGTTCACATTAATTCTTAGAGGATCTTTGACTGGACTAGGTCCCGGAAATTTTTCCCAGTTTGGATTTTCCTCGTTAACAAAAATCTCTTGTGTTAAATTTTTTTTAATTTAGAGATTGAAATATTCGATTTTGTTCTTAATTCCGCATATTAAGAATCGAATAAGTCAATACTCTTCTAGAAGTTTTTGTTTCTAATGTTAACTTTACACTTGAAAGGTTTATATGGTGATAGTTTTATCCCTTAACATAGTTACAATTTATTACGATAGAACTGATAATCGTAGGGTAGATTTTTCAATTGGTATCAGAGCTAGATACACTTTTAGGGTTAAAAACCTTAGTGTGATTCTTTGATTGTGACTATGGATTCCCAAAAAGAGGGAAGTGCCGTGAACAAACCTCCATTGTTCAACGAAAACAATTATCTATACTGGAAAGCCCATATGTGTAATGCCCCGCCCTCACCTTTCAGGTCTGCAGCCTCTACTTAATGATAACTGAGCATTTCCGCAGAACCATTAACAACCTATAGCTCTAGGGTGTACGCGTTACACCAAGCTAATAAGAAGCTTGCACTCACATTCATTACACAAGTAAAATAAAGCTGAAATAAACTTTATTAACTTCTATGATAAGATGTCAAATGAACAAACGAATTAACGAATATTCCCAAAGAACAATGGACTAAGCAATGTCCAAAACCATCTGAACTCAAGCAAAAGTAAAGTCCTACATCTTCACGGAACTCTACTAAGTCTCTGAAGATTTACTCCTGCCTAGCGAACTCCACTACTACCGGGTATTTGCCTGATGCCCTACACCTGTAAGGATAATGGTGCGAGGTCAAAACCTAGCCAACAAGTTCACTAGTTCCCTTGGCTTAGATTCAAGTTAACCATATGCTTCACAAGGGTAAGTGTATTAACATAAATACAAGATATGTCATGAGATAAAGTAAGCAAAGTGTAACAAGATAAACGATTCACAGATTTCACAGTTGTTGTGTTTTATTATCTTCAGTTAAGATTCAGTTATCGCAACAAGTAGTGCTCTCTAGTTACTACCCATGTTTCACCCGTCTCTGTGGTTCACTCGAGACACTGGTCGTGCGCCACGTGAATCTGACGAACCGCCTCAAAATTCGTCCCCCGAATACTGGTAACCCCATCGGCGTTACTTACGTGTTAAGTGCTTCCGTAGACCTCAGTTGGCGATTCCATAGACCTCGCTTGGAGAGGACCAGGCCTATATAAGACCTAAACTATGTTTGCACACAAGCCAAACAAGTTGTTTAAGGATATATCAAGCTTATGGAGGTTTCATTCGCATATTCTATGTGTCCACAAGTGTTCATCATCATAGAAATAGTTAACAAAAGTCTAAGTATGCATTGGTGGGTATCGATACCTGCCCTGGTATTGATACTCCTCAAGCCTGGTATCGATACTGGCACCATCTGCTGAATAGATTTAAGCCAGTATCGATACCTGCTCTATAGGTATCAATACCCCCTGGGTTATTTCGTGATTTTCGAGTTTGTTAACTTGAAAACTCCGCGATTATTTGGGTTTCATCTCTTCTAACATTAGAGTAACTTATATGCATCATATATACATAGTTAACTTGTATTTAAACTTCCGAAAATCATACCCTCAACATACGATCATAGATTGCATACATTCATTCATGGTGTTAATCATATAACCAACATCAAACTGAATTTTCATGCATTCATTCATAAAGAAAACACAGAAACAACATCAAAACCTAAGTCTACACCAAAGGTGCAAGTTACTCTTGCCTTAAATCGAAATCGACTCCGCAATGTAAGGAAGAAGAAGAAGAACCCTTCAACACGAGTCTGCGCCCTTCTCTTTCTCACGAACTTGATCTTCCCTCGATCCACCGATGAACGGCACACGATTCTTCTCCTCCAAGAGTCGACTCCTCTGCCCTAGCTAACCTCTATCTCTCTCTCCCCCTCTCTTCTGGTCGATAGAACCAAAAAGGGTTTGGGTTTAAGGTTAATATATATATATCTATATTCTAAATATAATAACCGTTCCAACTAAAACTCCAATGGAGTGCCCTTATCAAAAGTGGCTGCCTACTAATATTAACATTCTAAGGAAAATGGGTACTACAATATGAGAGCTTTTCTCAAGTCCCTGGATGAAAGAGTTTAGCGAACTGTAAAAGATGGATGGTCACCTCCCACCGTCATGGAAGGTACTGACGCAGATGCCAAAGAAGTACCTAAGTCTAGAGATACTTGATTACCGGAAGAACTTGACAAGTCTACTAGGAATAGTAAGGCTCTTAATGCCATCTATGTTGCTGTTTCTGCCGACAAATTTTGGCGTATCTCTAATTGTGAAGTAGCAAAGGAGGTATGGGAGATTTTAGAGGTTACCTACGAAGGAACCATGTTGACTACCCAATTCGAAACCACTGGAGTGGATGATAATGAAAGTTTTGATGATTTTTATGCTAGATTGAATGAAATTGTCAATAACTCTTTTGCTTTGGGTGAAGTTATTTCTAACTCCAAGGTAGTTCGTAAGGTTTTGAGGTCTCTTCCCGAGAGATTTTAAGCCAAGGTTACGGCTATCGAGGAGAGTAAAGATATTGATGTTATCCTTCTTGAGGAACTTACAGGTAATCTTAGAACTTTTGAGGTTAGTCTTCGTTCTACAAGGAAAGGCAAGAATATTGCTTATCGATAGAGAACTCTCTAGTGATGAAGAAATTGTACTCCTCACAAGGTAGTATAAGAAGTTCTTAATGAATAAGAACGAGAGATTCCAGAAGCCAAAAAATGGGCTGTCATCAAAGTTCAAGCCACATGACAAAGTGAAGTCTTCCAAGAAGAAGTTTGAGAAGAATAAATCTAGTGAAGTTTAATGCTTCAAATGTCATGGCTTTGGGCATATGGCGAATGTGTGTCCTAATAAAAGTCACCCAAGAGTAAAAAAGTGATGAATGTTACACTTGATAATTCTAAATCTCGATCTGACTCAGAAAACTCAAGTGATGATGAGAACAACAAATTGTCGAAGGCTATGGCCGCATCAATCGACTCTCCTAAACTGAATATACATGAAAAATAAGCTGAGAGTGTAGAGCAACTCAGTGGGAATTAGGAGAGTGATGAAGATGTGGAACCTGAAGTGTTATATGCTAACATCTTAAAGAAGAGTGTTGGTTTGTCCAAAGTGAACAAAGTGCTGAATGAGAGAATTTTGGGTCTCTTATTTGAAAAGGACAGTTTGACACTCAAACTTAATCAAGCAACACAAAGGGACAAGCAACGTGATGAAGAGATTTCAAGGCATCTTGAGAAGATCAAGTTTCTTGAGCATGAACATGCAAATTCCATAGAGGAGGTCGAATTTCTTGAAAAAGAACTCTCAAAATCAAAAAGAGATTTGGCCATTTCTAATGAGATGCTTACAAAGTTCAAGAATAGTTCCAACAAGTTGAACAAGATTTTGAATGTTGGTAAAAGTGCCAATGACAAGAGAGGGTTGGGATTTGATGCTTTTACAAGTCACACCACACCTAAAATGATTAAATTTGTTAAAGCAAAAGATCCTCTACCTCAAAAGAACACTCCAAATTATGTTGGTAAGCCACAAGGTAAGTCTTAAGGTAAGATTAAAGGTTTTGATGTTACTAATGTGTGTTCTTATTGTGGTTACAAAGGACATTTGCAGAATAATTGCAGATTTTACTTAGAAGATGTTCACTACTCTCAATCAAATGTGTATTTTCTAAAAAAGATCAAGGTGCTGCAAGATAAAGCAAGAGCCTTAATTGGAAAGCTGTCAAAGCTCACATGGAGCACTCAAGGAAGTTACTGCTCTGAAGGGTACAATCTTACAACAAGAAGAAAAAGGAAAACAAGACAAAAAAGGTTGTATCTGAGACAACAAGCCCAAGAAAGTTGATGCAAAGAAGAATTATCAATAGGTTAAAAAATGAGAGCTCAAAAGTCTTGTAGCCCTCATTGCATACAAAGCCACAAACACAATTGATTGGTTCTTGGATAGTGGATGCAGTAAACATATGACAGGAGATAGATCATGCTTCAATCAGTTCAAAAAGTACTCTGGAGGCAATGTAACATTCAAAGATGGAAGTACTTCAAAAGTCACAGGTAAAGGTAGAGTCAAACTACCCGGTGTGCCTGAAATTGAGAATATGGAAAGCTAACCTTCTCAAAATTAGTCAGATTTACGAGACTAACCAATCAATTAAATTTACCTCTTATAGTTGTGAGATTTTAAATTTTGATGGTTCTTGTGTAATGCATGGTGAGAGAACAAGCAGGAATTGTTATATGGTTGATGTTTCTTTTAACCATGTCTGCAATTTGTCTAACTACTCACCTATGACATCAAAGGTTAGGTCATATCAACTACAAATACCTTGTAAAATTGGCAAACAAAGAATTAGTAAGAGGTGTGCCAAAGGTAAGTAAGCATATAAATGGTGTATATGGACCATGTCAAAAGGGAAAGCAGACCAAAAGTCCACATAAACCATCAAAGGATATTGTTACCACTTCTCCTTTACAATTAATTCATATAGATCTCATAGGTCTAATGCGAACCGAAAGTATACGTGGAAAGTGGTACACCCTTATCATGGTTGATGATTTTTCTAGATTTATATGGATTGCTTTACTTAGAAAAAAGTCAGATACTTTTGATGAGTTTGTTATTATATGCCAGAGAATTCAGAATGAGCAAGACTTCAAGATCAAGCTTATCAGAAGTGATCGTGGAACTGAGTTCAAGGACATAAAAGTTGCTGAGTTTTGTGATAAGCATAGCATAAAATAAGAGTTTTCAGCACCCATCACTCCACAAAAAATGGGGTAGCTGAAAGAAAGAATCGTGTGATTCAAGAAATGGCTAAAGTCTTACTCCACAACAAAAAACTAGCACCAAGGTTTTGGGGTGAAGTCATGTTTACAGAGTGTTATTTAGTGAATCGAGTCTACTTGAGACCAAAAACATTGAATACTCCGTACAAGCTATGGTATGGAAAGAAGCCTAATTTGAGCTATCTTAGAGTTTTTGGAAGTCCTTGTTATATGAACATCTTGGCAAATTTGATTCCAAAAGTGATGAAGTTATCTTTGTTGGTTATGCTATAAATAGTCGTGCATTTCTGGTCTTCAACAAGAGAATCGAGACAATTATAGAGTCTATCAATATGGTCATTGACGATTCAAGCATGCTAAAAAGTGGAGATACAGCTGAAGAGGTTGGTGTAAGTGAAAGCAACAAAGATAGTCAAGAATCTGAAGATGATAATGACATTTTAGGTTCAACTCCAACCAATGGAATAAAGGTTCGAATACTACACTTGAGGTGACTACTGATGGTCAACGACAAGGAAATATTCAAAGTCAATAACCGGGTTCTTCTACACCAAATCAAGGTCAACCAAATAAATGGGTTCAACGACTACATAACACAGAAGATATTATTGGTAGTGTTGAGGCTGGAGTTCAAACAAGGAGACAAGTACAGGGTATTGTTAATTACTTATGTTATGTTTCTATGATTGAACCTACTGATAAGGTTGAAGCCTTGCAGGATAAAAATTGGATACATGCTATGCAGGAAGAACTAGGGTAATTCATAAGACATAAAGTATGGTATCTTGTTCCTCGTCCAAAAGATACTAATGTCATTGGAATAAAGTGGATTTTTAAGAATAAATTTAATGAGTTCGGAACAGTTGTAAGAAACAAGGCTAGACTAATGGCTCAAGGGTATACACAAATTGAAGGTGTTGATTTCGATGGGACTTTTGCTCTTGTTGCAATATTATAATCAATTAGGCTCATTTTAGAAATTGCTTGCATCTTAAAGTTCAAACTGTTTCAAATGGACGTCAAATCCAAATTATGTGTACCGTTTACAAAAGGCCCTAAATGGTTTAAAGCAAGCTCCTAGAGCATGGTATGATAGGCTAACATCCTTTCTTCTTAGAAAAGGATTTTCAAGAAGGGGAATAGATAAAACCTTGTTCATAAAATAGGTTCAAGAGGATATTCTCATTGCTCAGATTTATGTGGATGACATCGTATTTGGATCAACATAAACCAAGAAAGCTCAATCCTTCGATATGATGGGTAAGGAATTCGAAATGAGTATGGTTGGTGAACTAACTTAAAAATCAAATCATGCGAGTATCGATACCATTAGGGTTGGTATCGATACCAGTGCCAGTATCAATACCATCGATACTGGCACTCATGAAATAATCCTTAACCAAATATTCTTAGAAATCAAATTATGCGAGTATGAAATTCAAATGTCCCATCACCTGCATAAGTATTGGTATTAATAATAGTGTTCTCTCGAAGTAGAATAACCTACTCCGTGATTCGAAACCAAGTAAAATCCTCGCGAATCTACGATCCGCCCAATGTCCCAACTCTTGAATCTGTAGAGAGTAGGAGAAACATAAATAAGTTTAAACTCAGTAAGAAGAAATTTCAAAACAAAATACAAGTCTATACTTACTCCAACCCATTAGATTCCCAATAAAAGGATCCAACCAACTCACCTTGCCTACAACACATGAAATTCAGGTAATGATTAACTTTACCCGTTACTCTCCGAGCCTAGAATGGCCTAGAAACGCCCTTGGGTATCTCACAAGACAACTCCGAGTCATGCCAATGAGTGTCCATGAATATATCCAGCATTTAAGGCATGTAACACCTCATTTTACAATCTATTACGCTTTTCTAATAATGTAGAACAACATTTATAACTTCCAATTGTTAGGAAAAACATGGAATTTAACACCAAATCTCATATACATGCATTCCATGTCCCCACCATCATTACTATTAAACAAGCGAGGCATATAACGCTCTAATTATAATCTGTCATGCTTTTTAAAACGCGTGATAGCATCATACCATGGCTTGTAACATCATGAAAACGTGATAAAGACATTCCCACATCATATATATATATATATATATATATATGTATCCCATATTGCAACATCATCATCATTACATATTATCTCGCATTTATCATCATATAAGAATGAAAAACAGCATATACAATGCTTTTAATAAGCATACAACATCACAAAATGTCATGTATTTGCATCGTTACAATAAAATCAACAACATTACATAATCACAAAGCGTGGTCTTTTTGACAGCTTCATCTTACGGTTGTTAAGGGTGCCACCCATGATCGTGAGATCGTCTTGCGCGGGGAACCCATCATGGGGTATCGCTATAAGGCCACCTAAAAGGCACGAATCATATAGATCCAATGTTTCTCTTATGTTTTTTTATTACATGTTTTTCTTTATTCACAAGTGATCATGCACTTGACGTGTATTTTCTACACACCAACCATGTAATACACCTGCAATCATCATGTTGGAATCGGCATACATCACCATATAGTAAATCGGCTAGTCATTAACATACAACATGTTCACTTCATCATGTTAATAAAATAAAACTTCAAATCTATGAAAACAAATAACCACATTATATTCGATTCAATCAAGCATAATAGGTAAATATGTACAACATAAGATTATAAAGAAAGTTACATAAATTATAACTTAAACTAGTTCTCTTTCTTCTTCTTCTTCTTCACTTCTTCCTTTGCTTAAGTTTAATGGAGGATAATGGTGTGTGAAGAGATGGGGTGGTTTAGAGGAAAGGGAATAAATAGGCAAGCATAGGTGGTTTTTTTTCTTTTTTCTAACCAAATGGAAGAATAAGAGAGAGAGGAAGGGTCTCTCTCTCTCTCTCCAAATCGATATCTTCATCATCCACACTTCCCTTTCTAAAATTCATCCATCTATGATATTTTCCAACAATTCAAAAGCTAATGCTAGTGTGTGTTGCATATTCAAAAAATCATGGTGTTCAATGCCATCTAGAGTTTGCCACGTGTCTATCAAAAATGAATCCAAAGGTTGGTGTTTTTCACCATGAGTTTAATTTCAAGGTAGGCAAATCTTTCTAAAGTTGGTGTCATCAAGGTATTTGGTAAGTTTTGGGAAGGTTTAATGGCATAATTAATTTTGGTTCGATCTTCCCATTATGGGTAGATTGACCATATCTTTACACTAAGTCGTCCCTTCATCATCTAGCAAATCTTAGATCATCAAGTTAATCTAATAGCTAGGATCTCTTCTCTTAGGTCTTAGAAAAGGAAATAATATTGTTAGTAAAATATATCATGTAAGCTAACTAAAAATAGTTCAACATTAATTTAAATTTTAAAATTATTTATAGGTTATTTTTCAAACCTTCCATTTATATGAATATCTTTTCAAATAATGAGTACTAATTATAGATACATATGTATAACCACAAATATATTTATTGTTGTTCATGGAATAGTTTAGGCAACAATTATGTATTAGGAGAGAGAGATGGTCGATTCTCTCTCTCTCCCTCTCTCCAATGCCTCCCATCATGTAGGACCCATTATATCTTTAAAAACATAAATGCATTATAATTTATAAAATCTTAACAATATTTTCCAATCATTTAAGTACACATATGCATATATATGTAAATATATTTGGATATATGAATATGTATATCATGCTGACATATTTTCACATGAAATCATAACAACTTATAGTATTGTCTTCAACGTGGGATCCACTTCTCTCTCCTCACACAAACATTTATTATTCCATCTTAATATATATATATATATATGTTATTTTAACACTTGCACAATAAATTAATGCATGCATGCAAATCTTGTACGTAGGCAAGGGACTCGTTAATTCCACCCTTATGGAACTAACATATGGGCTTTGACACCCATACTCACTGGTTAGTCCAAAATTTAGGACTTAACTCAACCCATAGGCTTGGGCCCATCTTCGGTCCACTCCATAATATAATGGAAAATTAAACTCTCGGATGTTACATCATCACCCCTTCAAAATAATTTCGTCCCAAAATTTAAAATCATTTAAAAAGGTAAGGTTATCCTAATAACACCTCGGGATATTTTTCCCGAATTACTCTCTCCAGCTCCCATGTTGCCTTTTCAGGGCTTTGGTGCTGCCACTGGATCTTCACTAGGTGAAGTGTCTTATTCCGAAGTTCTTGTGTTTTTGTATCCAAAATATGTAAGGGCTTATCCTCATATTTGGTATCTTCACTCAACTGAACTTCCTGCCAGTCTATAACATGCGAAGGATTTGCATGATATTTTTGTAACGTCGAAACATGGAACATATTTTTGCACTCCTATCAATTGTGGCGGTAGGGCAAGTCGATACACTACTTCTCCAACTCGACCGATTATCTCAAACGGTCCAATGTAACGTGGTGACAATTTCTCTCTTTTGCCAAACCTCTTAATTCCAAGTCGTGAATTGACCCTAAGGAACATATGCTCCCCCACCTGGAATTTAAGTGGTCTCTCCTTCGGTTATCTGCATGCTGCTTCTGTGTATTCTGTGCTATCATAAGCCTTTCCTTGATCTGCCGGATAATATCTATGGTTCGATGCACAACACCTGGCCTCATCACTCTTTTCACTGACCTCTGCCCAACATAAAGTGTTCCGCGAGGCCTTCTGTAAAGAGCTTCATAAGGTGCCATGTCAATGCTGGATTGGTAACTATTATTGTATGCTAACAGAATAAAAGGCAACTGATCGCACCGGCTCCGTTGGAAATACATCGCACATGCTATAGGCATGTCCTCCAGAATCTATATGGTTCTCTTTAACTGTCCGTCCATCTGCGGGTCGTATGACTTACTCAAATGGAGTTGCGTACCCATAGTTTCTTAGAAACTTTCCCAGAACTTAGATGTGAATAATGGATCTCGATCCGATACAATAGATAATGGTACACCATGATGTACCATGATTTCCTTCACATACAGAAAACTTATGGCTGTTATTGTGTCTGTCTGTTTAGTAGAAAGAAAATGTGCAGACTTTGTGAGTCTATCCACGATTACCCAGATGCTGTCATAATACTGCCTGGTTTTGGGTAATCCTCTCAGAAAGTCTATTTTTATGAAATCCCACTTCCATTCGGCAATATCCAGCGGTTTCAGTGGTCTCGCTGGCCTTTGATGTCCAATCTTCACCTGCTGACATATGGGGCACATTGACATATACAAAGCCACGTCCCTCTTCATACCTTTCCACCAAAATTATCTCTATAGATCTTGGCACATCTTGGTACTCCCTGGATGTATGGAAAATGTGGACTCATGAGCCTTTGTCAGGGTTTCCTTTTTGAGTTCATCTTTATTCGGTACACATACTCTTCCTTTGAATAGTATTATACCATCATTTCCCATGGTCCATCCTTCTGGTGCATCATCAGCCTGGATTTGAGTTTTAATCTCTTGGAGTAAGGCATCCTGTTGTTGCACCTCCAAGATTTTTCTCATGATGACAGGCCACCATATGAGCAAGGTATGCCATATTCGTCCCTCTCACTACTCAGAAATCGAAGTCCGCTACAGTTTTCATCATCCTAATAGTTGCCAAGGTTCTGTGACTCTTTCTACTCAGAGCGTCAGCCACAATGTTTTCCTTCCCAAAATGGTAGTTCAAGGTGAAGTTGTAGTCCTTTAGGAATTCTAGGCATCTTCTCTGATGCAGGTTTAGTTCCTTCTGTGTGAAAATGTATTTCAGGCTTTTGTGGTCCGAGAAGACTTCGAACTTCTCTCCATACAAATAATGCCTCCATAGTTTTAGCACGAAAACTACTGCTACCAACTCGAGGTCATGAGTTGCGTAGTTCTTCTTGTGACTCTTCAGTTGTCGCGATGCATATACTACAACCTTTCCCTCCTACATAAGGACTCCTCCCAGTCCTCGTGACGCATCACAATACACTGTATATCCGATTCCTGTCTCTGGAGTCGCCAAAATTGGAGCGGTTGACGATCTCATCTTCAATTCCTAAAACGAAACTTCGCATTCCGGATTCCACTCAAACCTAACTCCTTTCCTTGTCAATTTCTTTAGTGGTGCTGCTATTCTCGAGAAGTTTTCCAAAAACCTCCGGTAATACCCTGCCAAGCCCAAAAAGCTTTAGATTTCATGAACATTCCTAGGTCTCTCCCAGCCGACTACTGCTGCTATTTTATCAGAGTCCACCGTAATACCCTGCTCCGATATGTCCCAAGAATAGGACTTCCGTCATCCAAAATCTTTATTTGCTTTTCTTTGCATAAAGTTGGTGTTCTCTGAGAGTCTGTAGAACTATTTTCAGGTGTGCCTTGTGTTCCTCTACTGTCTTTGAGTATATTAGTAGGTCATCTATGAAGACTACGATGAAACAGTCCAGGTAGGGCCGAAACACTCTGTTCACTAAATCCATGAGCGCCGCTAGTGCATTGGTAAGCCCGAAGGGTATTACTTAGAATTCGAAATGACCATAACGAGTCCTAAATGCCGTCTTTTTAATGTCCTTCTCCCTGATTCTGAGTTGATGATAGCCCGACCGCAGATCGATTTTTGAAAAGTATTAGGTTCCTTTCAGTTGATCAAAGAGGTTTTTAATTCTTGGCAGTAGATATCTATTCTTGATGGTCACCTTATTAAGTTGACGGTAGTCCACACATAGTCTCATTAATCCGTCCTTCTTCTTCACAAATAAGGCAGGTGCTCGCCATGGTGATGCGCTAGGTCTAGTGAACCCTAGTTGTTGTAGTTCCCATAGTTGTTTGTCCAACACTTTGAGTTTCTTAAGTGTCATTCGGTAAGGTGGAATTGAGATCTCTTTCGTACCTGGTTAAACTTCTATCTCAAATTGGATCTCTCTATGAGGAGGTAGTCCTAGAAGTTCTTCTGGAAACACATCTTCGTAGTCATCAACTACCAGAATACTAACCCTAGTTGGCGCTGGGGTATTTACTTCTTCCAGGAATGCCAGTAAGGCTCGATATTGACTAGTGAGCGGTTGCTTGACCATCCCAGTCCTGAGTGGATTGATGATCTTCTCTTTATTTCTAAGGACAGATAATCTTTGTCCTTCCAGAGTGATAAGTGTAACTTTTCTTTTAAGACAATCAAGTATGACATTGTAGGAGGATAACCAGTCCATTCCCAAGATCACATCATACTCCGTCATCTTTATGACAATAAGATCCACTTCCAATTCATGATTGGCCAAAACAATAGGACAACTTTTACAGACCTTATTCAAAACAATAGTCTGCCCTAGAGAGGATGCTATATACAATGAATATCCCAAAGGTGTAACTTCTAGACCAAGGGTTACAACAAAATGTACAGATATAAATGAATGCGTTGCACTAGAATCAAAAGTATCTTAGCGTAGGAGCTATAAATGAGAAATCTACCTTCAATGGCGGCGACTTTTGCTTTTACCTCTGGGAGCGCCAGGTAATTAACATGACCTTGGATTCATTGTGGCTCCTGTGACATCCCTCGGTTGATCCCCAACGTCAGACAAGTGAGACATATAAACTCTATGTTTATCTACTTAAAAGAATACAACTTTAATTCTCCCTAAGGAGAATAACAAACTTCTAACCATCTAATGATATAATGTTATTTGATAAAAGGTTCATCAATCCACTTTTAGGATCATATCACACTTCAATATCTCTGAATAGACCAAACCAACAACCGGTTCCAGAATAATTAAAGTCACATAGACTTACTAGTACCATAAGGACCGGCTGACTTCCCTTAAGAAGTCGATACACACAATACGAACACAAGGTGTTCCAACCACAGACGCTTAATACATCAGGTTAAACCAGTACCATGCTCAGATCATTGTAGTCGTGCCATGTGTACGTCACATAATCTTCCACCAGTTAAACTCTTTCAATTGGTATTTGCATTTTTGTTCTTACCATGTCATAAATATGTGTCCACCATCAATACGTCGATTAAATCCGCTATGTCTCTCCGAGTGCCAACATAGCAAGAAGCAACAACTAGGGTTTTACTAATAGCAAGCCTAATTTATAACTATATACACACAGTTCAGTTGTACATAAGGCTTTTAGTTATTTAACCCTTACCCCAAAAGAAATGAGAAGAACAAATTTGAAATCCAAAACTATTCAAACACATTTGGTTAAACACACATACTTACGAAATTATGCTTCGGAAAACAAAAGTTCGGAAACAAAGAAAACTCAAAACACACAAGCCCAGTAGATCTGGAACTTACGCTCTGATACCAACTATAACGACCCGACTCTTAAGCCCATGACCCATACCCGGTTCACTAGACTCAAAGCCCAGTCCGTTAGGAAAAAGATTTTAAGTCATACAATCACCTTTCTACTTCACAAAAATAGGGTTTCCAAATCTGTGGTTTTCAAGATCCAAAATACAGTAGAAAAAAAATTCTAAGTCCAGTCCACGTTGAAATGTAAATTTTTTTTATACGATAATAATTAAATGTTCTATACTGGTTCAACAATACTCAATTTGTGAAACATAAACTCCTGCTTATAATTCAATTCACTAAACAAATGATTTCAATGTGAGAAAGAGTTCATCAAGATCAACCTCAAATAATCCACAAATCTCTCACCATTACAGTTTCTCACATTTGAAAATATTTCTTTTAAAAAAAAAAGATGTTTTTCCCAAGATTCATTATTGGTTCATCACAAAAGCATTTAAATTTTTGATTTATGTTCTAGAACAAAAGTACTCTCATATTATAGAGGGATATTTAATGAAAAACCATGTCCGCATATCCTTTGTAGGATAAGGTCTCTTTTTTAAGAGGAAAGAATACTGCCTTCAAACCATCATCTAATGAAAAACACTCATAAAATAATCCTGAAAAATCACCTATTCCTAGGTGAAGGTCTTAACCAATAAACACTAATCTAAGTGTATATGGAAGGGGGATCAATATCTACCTATTTAAAGTTTAATTCACTATGCAAGCATAATAAGTAGTAATTGAAACAAACAAGTATTGACTTATTCGATTCTCAAATGCCGAATTAATGGAGAATCAAATATTTCAATCTTGAACAAAAATCATTCACACATATAAGTAATTAACACAAATGATTTTTGTTGACGGGGAAAAACCTAACGGAAAAAACCCCGGGACCTAGTCCAGAAATTACCACTAAGAGTTGTGAGAAATCTTACAACCGTTCACATCGACAACACGACTCCCTCATGCAAACTCGACAGGTCTTTCTACACGACCCGAATACACGAATTGCCTCTTCAATGGTGTGTGCGTCTCCAACTAGGAATCCACCAAGCCTTGCACTTGTTAGCTCGAATCCTCAAGCCTCTTGTACGCCTCCAACCCGGAATCAACCAAGCCTCTTACTTGTATGCTCGAATACACGAGCCTGCACCTCGCCGGAACTCCACCGACGAACTCACCGGAACTCCACCAGTGATTGTAATGGTGTTTGAAGATTTGAGTGTTTCTTCAACACTCTATGACTCTCATACTAGAATGATATGCAATATCTAGCTACAATGAAAAAGCCCTATGAGAGTAAAACAAAATCAATTCTCAAGAAGAAGTTAGCTTAATCTCTCTCAAGATCTTGAAGCCCTAGCTAGTTGGAGAAGATGACTATAATGGTTTCTCACTCTAAGCTCTAACTCTCTTTTTCTTCCTTGATGCATGAACTAAAATGGTTTGTTGAAGGAACAAAACCTAAGGTCATTTGGGTCAAAAGACCAAAAGGGTATGAGGCCCTAGGTCTAAAAATCGCGTAACCCAGAAACCCAGGTGCAGATTATTGATACAGCCAAGCTGTGTATCGATACTGAGCTTACAGTTGAAGTCTGTATTGATACACAACTCATCAGTATCAATACTGGCTTACAGTTGAAGTCTGTATCGATACACAACACAACAGTATCGATACAAGCTGCGTAAAATGTGCAAAACTGATTTTGCAAACCATTTTTAGTCCTAGCTAATGCCATTAAGACCTGATTTGGCCTTGGTATCGATACGACCCTAGACAGTATCGATACGGGTAGTGTAGTATTGATACCACCCTAGACAGTATCGATTTGAGCAGTGTAGTATCGATACTAACCCCAGATAAGGTGAGTATCAATACCAGCCTAGCCTGACTTACAAGCTAGGTCAGTATCGATACTACCTTCAGAGGGTATCGATACCACCCTACCCATAAGCTAGAATATCCTTTCAAAAGTGTCTAGATGGCTTCTAAGTTCATACTAGCTTATGTGGCTAAGTCCTAATGCATTCTAACCACCTATAAATGATAAACATGGTAACTTACCAATGTATGGTGAGTTCCGGTGGTGAGTTGAGTCCGATGGCGTGCTTTCTCTTCGATCTTCGGTGAAGTGTGAGTTTGCACGAATGATACATCCTAACTCTAACTCGAGCAAGGACATACATTTAAGTTCATTGTCTCACTATGAACATTGACATACCCAAAGGGACCTTTCAAATCCTTAACCAAATAGTCATAGAAATCAAATCATGTTAGTATGAAATTCAAACGTCCCATCCCTTGCATAAGTAGTGGTATTAATAGTAGTGTTCTCTCGAAGTAGAATAACCTATTCGAAACCAAGTAAAATCCTCGTGAATCTACGATCCACCCGATGTCCTAACTCTTGAATCTATGGAGAGTAGGAGAAAAACAAATGAGTTTAAACTCAGTAGGAAGAACTATTTAAAATAAAATACAAGTTTATACTTACTCCACAACCCATTGAATTCCAAATGAAAGGATCCAACTGACTCACCTTGCCTACAACACAAGAAATGCAGGTAATGATTAACTTTATCGTTACTCTCTGAGCTTAGAATGGCCTAGAAGTGCCCTTGGGTATCTCACAAGACAACTCCGAGCCATGCTAATGAGTGTCCATAAATATATCCAGCATTTAAGGAATGTAACACCTCATTTTACAATTTGTTACGCTTTTCTAATCACGTGACAGCAACATTTATAACTTCCAATTGTTAGGAAAAACATGGAATTTAACACTAAATCTCATATACATGCATTCCATGTCCTCACCATCATTAATCTCATATACAGCATATACACTGCTTTTAATAAGCATACAACATCACAAAATATCATGTATTTGCATCGTTACAATAAAATCAGCAACAGTACATAACCAAAAAGCGTGGTCTTTTTGACAGCTTCATCTTCTTTACGATTTTTAAATTTTACGGCTATTACAGGTGCCACCACGATTGTGAGATTATTTTTCGTGGGGAACCCATTATGAGGTATCGCCATAAGGCCGCCTAAAAGGTACGAATCATATAGATCCAATGTTTCTTTTATTTTCTTATTACATGTTTTTCTTTATTCACGAGTGATCATACACTCAACGTGTATTTTCTACACACAAAACATGTAATACGCATGCAATAATCATGTTGGAATTAACATGCGTCACCGTATAGTAAATCGGCTAGTCACTAACATACAACATGTTCACTTCATCATATTAATAAAATAAAACTTCCAATCCATGAAAATAAATAACCACATCATATTCGATTTAATCAAGCATAATCGGTAAATATGCACAACATAAGATCATAAAGAAAGTTACACAAATCATAACTTAAACTAGTTCTCCTCCTACCTTAACTATGATCTAGTTTGTGATTGGGAAGATGATCTCTCCCTTTTCTCTTTCGTTCTTCTTTTTCTTCTTCTCGTTTTCCTTTGCTTAAGTTTAATGGAGGATAATGGTGTGTGAAGAGATGGTACAGTTTAGAGGAGAGGGAAGAAATCGACTAGCATAGGTGGTTTTTTTTCTTTTTTCTAACCAAATAGAAGAATGAGAGAGAGACGGAGGGTAGAGATCGAACTTTGGACAGCCCATCTCTTTCTCTCTCTCCTCAAATCGATATTTTCATCATCCACACTTTCCTTTCCAAAATCCATCTATCTACGGTATTTTCCAAAAATTCAAATGGTGATGCTACTGTATGTTGCATATTCACAACTTCATGGTGTTCAATGTCATCTAGAGTTGCCAGGGTTAGACTTATAACAGGCACATGCTCTAACACTAAAGGATATATCTAGTCGACTAGCTGTGAGGTAGAAGAGACTTTCGATCATGCTTCAATAGGTCTTTTGATTAACCCCTTTCTGGATTCATCCTTAGAAAACTTATTAGAAGTACTCATAGGGGTGCGGGCAATCTTGATGGAATCCTACCCAATTTCTTCACCAAGTTATTCGCATATTTGGCTTGTGACACGAACATTCCATTATGAGATTGTTTGACTTATAACCTAAGAAAGAATGTAAGTTTACCAACCATATTCATTTTAAACTCCTTGCTCATAAGCTCGGCGAATGCATTAGCTTCCCTTAAAGTGGTAGATCCAAACACAATATCATCTACATAAATTTATGTCATGAACACATCTTTATTAGACCACCCAATGAAAAGTGTTGTCGACTCTCCCTCTAGAAGAGCCTTTATTGAGAAAAAATGAGGTGAGTTAATCATATAATGCCCTTAGAGCTTGTTTCAACCCATACAGAGCCTTCTTAAGGCAATAGACATAATCTGGTTGATGTGGATCCTCAAATCCCTTCAGTTGCTATGCAGACACTTCTTCTTAAAGATTCCATTCAAGAATGCCTTCTTGACATCCATTTGATACAGTTTCATCTTCATGTGGCAAGCAAATGCTATCATGAGTCTTATGAATTCTAGACGTGCAACTAATGCGAAGGTTTTATTAAAATCAACACCTTTAATTTGACTAAACCCTTAGGCAACCAATCTAGCCTTGTTTCGAATCACTGTGCCATATTTATCCGATTTGTTCTTAAATATCCAGTTAGTACTGATGATATTAGTGTCCTTTTTCTTTGGTACCAAATACCAAACCTCTTGACGCGAGAATTGGTTAAGCTCTTCCTGCATAGCCTCAATCCAACTCTCATCCCGAAAAGCGTCAAAGATCGAAGTTGGCGAGATAGCAAACAAAATTTACAATATTCTCAACTTATCTCTTCGTTCGGACTCCGGTGGCTTCATCCCCAATAATGTCATTCGGGTTGTGATTCCTTGCCCACTTGGGTCGTTGAGTGTCGGTGGCAACGAATCTAGGACCACTTCTCTTGGCTCTTCCATCATGGCTTCATCTTGAGTGATCTCTTGGGAATCATCAACTTTTGGAGTGGCTTCCTCTCGAGCATTTGAAGTTCCCCCTTTTTCCAGACCACTAAAAGGCAACTCTTCTTCATTTGGATCATTCAATTTCGATCCCATGTCATCAATCACTATATTGATGGACTCCATCTTGGATTTTGTTCTCTTGTTGTAGACAGAAAATGCCTTCATGTAATACCCCATATATTTGTATATATTAGTTTGGGTGTATTTAGCTTGGGTGTCTTTAGTGTGGGTGTGCTGTTTTATTTGTGTTATATTTGATTGGGTGTGAATAGCCTATGAGTGGGTATGTTTAGAGTTATGTGTAGGCCCAAAGTTGTATCAAAACTTAAGAAACCCACTTTATGAAGTTATAGGTCGTGGGTATTGTAAAGGACCCACTTATTTAGAAGTTAATTTATAAGAATAACTTAAAATTAGAAACCTAACTGATTTAGGAAACTATTGTATATTGGGACAGTTTGGGTTATTAATTAAAGAGTTCATAGGAACTCTTTAGAGCTTTAAATTTAAGGCTATAGAACCACCCACAATAATACCTAGTAGGCTGGTTCGATATTGTGTGAGACAGAGAGAGAGAGAAACGATAGAGAAAGAGAGAGAAGAAGCAGCAGCAACAACAATAGCAGCAAGAAAGGGAGGAATCGACTGGTTTTCTAGGATTTTCTTCTCTCTTTTCAGGCAGGTTTCTCTATCCCTACGACCCTTGTAGCCTCTCCCAAAAGAGTGGTAGTTATATAACTATCCAAAGGCATGATAAAACTGATGTTAAACCTAACCTAATGTTGTTTTGTGTGCTAAAATCATGATTATATATGTATTAGTGTTCAGATATAAGACATGATTATGTAATATCAGCTCTATATAGATATATATATATATGAAGAATCAATTCTACATCAACTGTCTACCCAATATACTTGCCATAATCTAGTTATACAACAGTTACATGGTGTTTACTCATGTTGTTTCAAGTGTAGATCAGTCCTAAGGTTAATATATATGTTGTAATCAATCTTACTTCAGGTATTTGGTTTATATTCCTGCTGAAATCAAGTTATATCAGTTATAGAATGGAAGTACATGCTGATACAATAGTTATATAGTCTATTTACTTGCTGAAATTAGGTTTACAACAGACCTATGCCTAATATGCATGCTGAAAACATATGCACAACTGATCTAGGGTTTACATGCTTACCGAAATTGAGTGTACATGTATTCTAGTATTCTTATTCATATTTAAACTAAGTTAACTTCAGTTATATACAAATATATTTGCTGGAATTAGGTTTTCACCAGTCATATATTTATTATGCATGCTGAAATCATATTTAAACAATGTAACGATGCTACAACTATGTTTAAACTAAGGTGTATGTGAGGGAATCATATTTAAACTAATGAATTATTACTGAAAACAAGAATAACCCTATCTTAGGTTTGAAACATGTGTTGAACTCAAAGCTCTGATAATTCAAAATCATATTTATGCATTGGAAATCAGATCTACACATATTTCAGTAAAACTACATGCTGAAAACCAATTATATGTGTGTTTTGGGATCCATGTGTGTGCTGGAGTTAATCTATGGGTTGCATATATTGAATGTTTGTTAATACTTAGAGAGTGATGCTTACTACATGAATGACCATGGGTTTACATAAACTATTAGTATGGCAGAGTGACTATAATATTTGAATATAGTCTAAATAGTTATGCGGGTGTAAACGAAAGAAATAAATTGAAGTCTTAACTTGTGAATTGTCTAGCTTTAAGATACTCGTTGGTTTCGTTGATATCAACTTATGATGAGGATGTGATGGTTTGGGTAAGTGGTTGGCTCGACCCTCTCTATGTGTAATTGTGCGATGACCGAGGGGTCGCATAAGGGATGATGAAGGTGAACCTAGCCGAAGCTGGTTACCCACATATTGAGTAATAAGGGTTGATGTTAACACAAGCGTACCCAGTGCACGATTGGGATAGCTTGTGGACCACATGTTAATAAGGTTTAACTAAGAGGTTAACCTAAAACCTTTAGAAAGATAACCTAACGAGTTATGAGAGCATAAGTTACATAACTGATTATAAAGGGGGTTTACAAGTTTTGGAGTTATTGTGTTGTTGGAAATGTTATGCTCTTCCGTTAAAATTATTTTGATTGGGTTTGACTACCAAGATTATAGGTGTATGGAAATCTGTTATTGTTGGGTTTTGACCCAGCTGCTATTTTTACAGGACACAGAGAGCAAGGAGAACAACAGACCTGATCTGTAAAGGAATTTTGGCGGGCTTGAGTTATTTTACTACTCTATTTTAGGTAGTTAGTAATTATTCAGTTTCATGTCTTTTATTATAGATACCGACCTGCGTGTCGAAGATTCTTTCACTTTAAATTTTTATTTTATCCTTTCAAACTCTACACTTTTATTACTATTTAAGTAATGACAGTTTTAATATTTTTTTTGATTTGTGTTGACTTGTGAGTTCCATATTTATTCGTTGTTTCCTGGTAGTGGCATGTACGGTAGATGTGTTTGTGGTATCTTAGAATGTCCCTAGGTTTGGGTTTTAGGGGCGGCCGACCTGAGGATCCGAATTTGGGACGTTACAAAGTGGTATCAGTGCTCTAGGTCCATAAGTCCTAGGGATTGAGTGTTGGGTTGATTGATCACGTTAGGCACAATTTTAGGAGCACTTTGATTTTTGTGTATGAGTTGAATGAAATTGTTTGTGTGTTGATATTTTGTTTGTTCTTGAAAATTAGAAATATGGATGGTGAGGGAGCTCCTGGTCGACGAGTTCGTACTAGAGGTCGTAGTAGAGGTCAGGGTAGGAGTCTTGGTGGTAATCAAGGCCGAAGACGTGGCAGAAGTCAACAAGGAGGAGCTAGTGCCAGAGAGTCATAAATTTGACTGATGCTTAAAAGGTTAGCGAGCATACCTTCGACATACAAAATGTCATGGATCTCCAAAATTTCTGGAAGCATAATACAACCTTTCCTGGTAACCTTTGCAGTGCTTCCATCTCTGAAGGTGACATTCCCACTGGAAAACTTCTCAAGATGAGAGAAGCACTCTTTGTCCCCAGTCATGTGTTGACTGCATCCACTATCTAGAAACTAATTTGATTTAGTGGCTTTGTATGCAATAAGTGCCACCAAAACCTTTGCTTCAACATTTTTCTTCATCAAAACCATTTTCTTTCATCTGTGGAACTTCATTTCTTAGTTAAGGAGATTTGGCTTGCTTCCTCTTGGTCTTCTTGCCTTTCTTCTTGCCATACGGCCTTGTGCCATATGTTGTTTTACTATTGTTGTGATTCATCAATCTCCTAATATCTCCTGTCAATGTTCTTGCTTTTTTCTGAAGTTCTTTAAACTTTTTAAGCAAGTTTGTTCTCTTTCGCATCGATGGAAGTTTTCCAAGTAGAATTTGCACGTATTTTGTAGGTGACCTTGATATCCACAGTATGAATATGTGTGAACCATTTGAGATAATCTTGGAGTGTAGCATGACAACTTGCTTTGGAGCTTGTTTGTCAGCTTGCTTGACGATTACCTTTTGTTGAGGAAGAGTCTTGGCTTTCACAAAATTCATCCCTTGTGAAGGATTGGAACTTGAAGATGAAGTAACATATCCCAAGCCTCTCTTGTCGTTGGAACTCTTAGTTGCACTTTGCATGCTGGACAACTTGTTTGAGCCATTGTTAAGCTTCTCAAGCATCTAATTGGATAGAGACAAGTCTTTTGTGGATGTTCTCAGTTCAGTTTCAAGAGACTTTACCCTTTCCAATTCTTTAGAGTGTTCAACTTCAAGATATCTGACCTTTTCAAGGTGCCTTTTGATCTCCTCATTACGTTGCATCTCCTGTTGTGTTGTTTGTTGTAGTTTAATTACCAAACTATCCTTTTTAGTTTGAAAATTTGACATTTTCTTATTCAGCAGTTTATTAACCTTAGATAGTCCAACTCTTTTTCAGAATGTTAGCATACAACACTTCGGGTTCAACATCTTCATCACTTTCTTCTTCTTCACTTGAAGATTGATTGGAATCAGTTTCTTTATCATCTACTTGCTAATGTGAAGAATCGTGTGAGGCAGTAATAGCAACAAAATTTTGTCTCGTCTCTTCTGCACTATCATTAGAGGATTTGAAATCCGACGATGAATCATCAAAAGTGACTTTCATCACTTTCTTGCCCTTTGAATTACTTAAACTCCCCTTGTTCGGGTAAATGTTTGCCATGTGTCTATATCCACGACACTTGTAGCATTCTCATCATTCTTCTTCTCAAATCTTTTGTCAATGGGTTTGACATTGTCATAGGGCTTAGAATTGGAGAAGGAAGAGTTCTTTTTGTTGAATATCTGAAATCCTCATTTCTTCTTCTTAAAGTATTTTTTGAATTGCCTTAAGAGAAGAACAATTTCCCCATCACTTGAATTACAAAAGGATTTGTCATCTGAACTGACTACATTTTTAAAAGCCTTAAAAGCTATATTCTTTGACTTCTTAGACGAGCAGAAATTTGATTTGAAAGTCCTGAGATTTTCTGCAAGTTCCTCAGGGAGAAGAATATCAATATCCTTAGCCTCCCCAATAGCCATAATTTTGGCTTCAAACCTTTCGAGGAGAAACTTTACGGACTATCTTAGAGTTAGAAATAGTCTCTCCTAAGGTAAAAGTGTTGTTGAAAATCTCACTGACTTTGCCATAGAACTCGTAGAAGGTCTTATTTTCCTTTATTTAAAGATTATCGAATTGTATTGCCAACATTTGCAACTTAACAATTTTGACAGTCCGGGTAGCCTCATAAGTGACCTCTAGTTTGGTTCATGCCTCCTTCAATTGAGTACAAGTGGATATACTATGAAACTCATTAGGTGTAACGGCATTGAAGATTGCGTTTAGGCCCTCACTATTATTCGTGGACTTAGTAATTTCATCTGCAGTCCATTCACTCTTAGGTTTGGGAACAGTCCTTGAAACACCATCTTCTGTAACTTCCATAGTTGGAGGGGACCAGCTATCTTCTATGGCTATCCAAAATCTTTCATCAATAGGGCTCAAGAAGGCCCTCATACGTGCCTTACAATACGCATAATTGTTATCATTGAACAATAGAGGTTTATTCACAACACTCCCTTTCATAATTCACGAAAAAGGACCTCACCGGGATGTAAAGCCCTAATCACACAAACATGAACACAAATGATTTTTGTTGACAGGAAAAAACCTAATGGAAAAACCCCGAGACTTAGTCCAGAAATTACCACTAAGAGTTGTGAGAAATCTTATAACCATTTTCATCAGCTACACGAATCCCTCATGCAAACTCAACCGGTCTTTTTCTATAATTTGAATCCATGAACCGCTACTTTGTTGGTGTTGTGCTTCTCCAACTTAGAATCCACCAAGTCCTGCACGCTTCATTTAACCTCTGTTAAGTCTCTAACTCGCCGGAACTCCACCAACGATCTCACCAGAACTCCACCGGCAACAGTGACTGTGTTTGAAGGTTTAATGTTCTTTAACACAACAAGGTTCTCATGCTAGAAGGATCTTCTAAGGTCTAACAAGTATGAAAACCTTATAAGAGTAGATCTAGAATTTCTCTGATAAAGGAGTGAGATTTCTCTCTTAAGAACTTGAAAACCCTAAGTTTTGGAGGTGGAGGCTACCAAGGAGCTCTAAAGTGTTTTTATCTCTAAGCTCTCTTACTTTCTCACTCTTTTAACCTATAAAGGTTTAGCTGCCTTCTATTTATAGAGAAAGAGCAACTCCTAAGGGTTTTAGGTCAAGAGACCAAATGACACATAGAACAAGCTAAAAACGCATAAGGCAGAAACCTAAAAATGTGTTCAGAAACAGATGGCCTTAGTATCGATACTAGAACAATGGGTATCGATACTAGCAATCCAATATCGATACTCCCAACAGTGGGTATCGATATTAAGCCTACCTATAGCTGGACAAGGACTCAGGGATGTTCTAAGGTCATCCTAGCTATTATGGCTACCAAATGCAATTCTAACCACCTATGAAGGGAAATAAGGTCACTTACCAACTTATGATGAGTTCTGGTGGCGAGTTGAGTCTGATGGCGTGCTTTCGCTTCATTTCTTGATGAAGTGTGAGTTTGCACGGAGACACTCTAACTCTAACTCAAGCAAGGACTACTATTGAGTTCATTATTTTGTTATGAACATTGACAAACCCTAGGGACCTTTCAATCTTCAAAACGTTTCATGTAGTGCCAAAATCTTAATATGCCATGCATTTTCTTGTAATTGAATATATGTGTTTGGTTTTAAAAGTTTGGATCTATTCCATGTTAGAAGATCTAGTGTATGTGGTATGTTGTTCCATCGTTATGCTTGTTTGAAGAGTAAAATCATATGATGTTAATTGTTCAAGGAAATGAAAACATAAGAAAGAAATAGTTTTAAAAAGAAAACTTTGCCTAATGGCGTGCCAAAATGGCAGTAGCCCATGATGGGTCCCCATGGAAGACGGTCAATATGATCGTGGGTGGCACTCATAATAGCCGATAAATGAAAATTTGAAAACATAAGGTTGTTGTCAAAAAGTAATGCTTTACTATTAAGAATATTGTTGTTGTTTTAAAGTAACGCTTACTGAAATAATTATTGTTGCTGTCATAAGTGACGTTTTTACTGTTCATGTTCTTGTTGCTGATCGCTTTGGAAAAATGTGATATATATTGTACTTTGCCGCGCTTTTCATTTATGAGGGTAATTCTTTGTTAATATGATTATACACATATGAGAAATACTTCAGTGACAGTTTTCTAATAATGATTAGTCACAGTTCACTCAATTTGAAGCCTTAATTTGTGATGTTACATATGTTAGAAAAGTGTGACAGTTGGTAGTGTTGGTGTTATATGCCCTGTATTGTTAGATAGTTTAACAATTGGTAATGCAAGATTGTGTTAGTACATCATGTTTGAAGGTTTTTAAGGTATGTTGGGCTTAAGTACCAACATCTTAGAAGAACATGTAATGCATACAAGTGTAGGGGGCAACGTGAGAGGAGAGAAACTATTGGGTATTCAAGGTGACCGTGGCGTAAGTTTGTTTAAATGCTCTTATTTATTTGTTTTGGTTTTCGCCTATTGAGTTATACTCATTTATTTGCTACTCCCCATAAATTCATGAGTTGGAACTTCTCGTGGATTGTAGATTCGCAAGGTTACTTGGTCGATAGAAGATTTGTGGAGTAGGTTACCCCACTCCAAACCAACATTAATAATATTACTATGGTATTATTTGGGCTGGGAAGGCTTGAACTCCTATTTTCTCTAAGTTTTGTTTTTAATTTAATTATTGGATTCCTCGCAAGTAGTTTAGTAGATGGATGTTAGTAGGGTTTTGATAAAACCTTTATCATGTTCTGAAATAGTTCACTATGGGCATGTTAAATTTTCATGTGGTTTTCTTATAAGGAATTCCAGTTCTATTTTGGTTCTTGTGTTAGTAGTATGTTTACCAAATTGCTTTGTCTGCTCCTTAAATCTAGATGTGTGTGGCCACTAAAGGTAAGTCTTTGAAAAGAAAGATAGTGAGTTTGAAAGTAGATTCAACGAAATGTCATATTTCTCTCTAACCCTTAGGAGATCTTCTGAAAGGTCAAGGGTGGACAACTGGGTGAAGAGAGAAAGTTTGTTATTCTATTATTTTAAAATTTTAAAATGCTACATCTCTTAAACCACAAATCAGATTTTGATCAAATTTATATATTTGAAAAGCATTCATTGAGATCTTCCAATCCAGATCAATCATAACTAATTTTTAAATTTTTTGTTCTGAAGTATATACAAATCTAAATTTGCATATTACATTATTTGCCAGATCAATTGTGTTTAAAACTACTTGCAACTTTGAAATTTAAATGTTTTAAATTTTAAAAATCTAAAATTCTATAATTTAATTTGTATACTACAAAGCTTTATGTAATGTACATCGTTAAAAACTATTATGAGATGTTGTTCAAATTTTGCATATTATGTACCATGCAATTAAACTTGCAATTTTGAAATTGCATTTAATAAGTTACACAAAATCAAATTTGCATACCAATTTTAGTAATAAACCGCGCAAAAATTACTCGCATTTTGAAGTTGCAATTTTGAAGTTATGCAAAAGTAAGTTTTGTATATTATGTAAAATCAAATTTGCAAACTATTTAGTAGCATACCATACAAAAATTACTCGCATTTTGAAGTTACAATCTTGAAGTTATGCAAAACTAAGTTTGTATATTATGTAAAATCAAATCTGCATACTACTTTTAGTAACAGACTGCGCAAAAATAACTCACATTTTGAATTTGCAATCTTGAAGTTATGCAAAACTAAGTTTGTATACCATATTTAGTAACATATCGCGCAAAAATTACTTTACAATTTTGCAAAAATAAGTTTGTATATTATGTACCATGCAATTAAACTTTCAATGTTGAAATTCCAATTTATAAGTTATGCGAAATATAATTTGCATACTATTTTTAGGAACAGACCGCGTAAAGAATTACTCAATTTTTGAAGTTATGAAAAGCTAAATTTGTATACAGTATTTAGTAACATATCACGAGCAAATTACTTTACAATTTTGCAGTATTCTAAGTTATGCAAAACTAAATTTGCATACCACATTTAGTAATAGATTGTGTTGATTGAAAACTACTTGGAACTTTGAAATTACAATGTTCTGAGATTTAAAAAATAAAATTGCATATATTTTTTATTATTTTTTAAAGATTTATGTAGCTCACAACGTTAAAATTGCATAGTTTTAGACCTTTTGTTTGTATTCACAGATTTCATATGCAAATCCAATTTTGCAATTCGCAATTTGAAGTTAATAAAATTCTCAGTTCATGCATGCAAATTTGAATTTGCATATTCCATAAATATAATTTTTTTTAATGAAAAATTGAGTGTTGTCTGGTCTCATTTTGAAGATCTCAGAGAATACTTTTCAAAAATATAATTTTTATAAAAAAATTGATTTGTACTTTAAAAGTTATAACATTTTTAGTTTTTAAAAGAAAAAAAATTAGTTGTTGTTAAAATGCTCGGTAAGTTAAGGATAATTAACAATTAGTTAAAGGGCATTTTAGACCTAATTATACTTTTGGACTAAACTGTCAATTGTTTTATATCATGGACTGAACAGTTTTAACATTTCTCATATTGGAGTAAACTGTCGTTGCTTCTTTTATGATTCAAGTGAAAAATAAAAAGGGTAAATCAAGGAGATCTCAAATTTCCCAGACCATCAACATCAATGGTTGTGTCACTTATGGCATTATCAATTACACATCACCCCAATTTCCTACTAAGAAGAAATCTGAAGTAGTGCAATTATAGACACCCTAATTTGGTATGCTCAAAACATCTCAAAGATTGTGTCAAAACAGACCAAAATGGTACCCGAGGGAGACAAAATGGAGAAGTTACAGATGACTCCCCAAATAAACCCTTGTGGGCCTACAATACAAACCACTTAGTGGGTTGTTGGGCCCACTTTTCTCTCCTTTTTTAAACTAGGAACCCACATCATGGGCCTTAAGTTTGAATCTTGGGTTTTACAACCCATTATCTAATTTGGGCTTCATAAGCCCAATTCTAATGAAGTAAGTTGGGGTCCTCACCCACTTCACTAACTCTTTAAGCCTCAAAGGCCTAATTCTAACGAAAGGGTTTTATAACCCATTTCTTCTCTTTATGGGCTTGCCAAACCTATTTCTCCGCAAATGCTAAATACGTAATAGTCAAAACAAGATTAATTTCTCCTATAATAAGATAATTCTTAGTTAGTTTTGTTTGACTTTAGATTAAGGTTGTATTAGCAAGTAGATTGCTTATTAATTTTGGAATTAATGTAGTAATTCTCTTAAACTTTTCAAGTGAGACCACTAAAGACAGGCATATAAGCTCGGCATTCGTGCCTAAACCGGGTCTATGGTATTGCTCACTTAACTAAGTTGGGTTAATTATTCTAAAACTAATCCCATTTTGCGGTAATCATAAATGATTTTTTCATCAAATCAAAGAAAAATAAAAGACTTTTTTAACTAATCAAAGCATTTGCATTAGCTTTAGATCATGTTTATCCAAGTGCTTTTAAGATCTCTAGAGTATTCGTGCGTGAATCTCTAGGCATAGTGCATCTATTATTTTCAAATCATCGTGCCACATGTACAATAATAAACACGTGTCATCGTCATCATCAAAAGACCCATTGGGCCATGTGTACCAATGCACATGTCAATCATTTTCAAAATCAACAAACTTTTCTCTCGTGCCATGTGTGCCATAGTAACAAGTGTCACATGGCGGAGTCCAAGTGATCGCATACTTGTACATCATGGTTGCCAACACTGAGGATCGGGCCTAAGTTTCTTCCTTAGCACGCTCGTGGAATAGCATCCACGTGCACCCATGACCGCTTGTACATGGGATCGAGCCCACGTACATTCTCGTTACTTGTGGAATCGACTCCACTAGTAATTCTCGGGCCACACATAAGATAGAGCCTATTCATATCTTGTTATTTGTATATAGAACAACGTCTATATATGAATTGGTTGCTTGTGGAATAGAATCCACGTGCAACCATTGCGGAGTCCAAGTGATCGCACACTTGTACATCATAGTTGCCAATGCTCACTATCGCGCCTAAGTGGTTTCCTCAACATGCTCCTACGTGGAATAGCATCTACATGCACCCATAATCGTTTATACATGGGGATCGAGCCCAAGTTCATTCCCGTTATTTGCGGAACTGATTATACATAGGATAGAGCCTATTAATACCCGATTGTTTGTATATAGAATAAAATCATGTATGAATCGGTGCTTGCTTCGTGGGACAGAACCCACTTGTTTGTCTTTGTTTGATTATGGGACAGAGCCTATGAGCAAACATACTTACCACATATGGAATATAATCCGTGTCATTTGCTTAATGTGGAATCGCATCCACGTGTAATGTTCAATCTTTTCTTGCACATATTTTTAGACAAGATATGTGTATTGTCTTTTTCACTTTTTTCCCTAGAACTTTATCAATATAAAATGTAGATTTAGAGGGCTGTAAAGTTACTTTTTTTGTGCATTCTCTTTCCTAAAATAACCGTAGTTAGATAAAGAGTTCCCTAAAACACCTTCAGTTATGAAGTAGAGGTTGATATCACGATCGAGCGGTTGTTGGGTGCCTAACACCTTTTCGTCCCGTACCAGAATTTCCTTATCTTTAATCTATGACCGCAGACCATCTATTTTGGATCATCGTCATGGTTTTTCTCTGAAAAACTAGTTTAGGTTGATTTTTCAAATTTTGGATCGTGATTCCAATAGATCAGGTGGCAACTCTATACATTTCTCACTTTTACAATCTCCCCCTACGTGGGCGAATCCAGTCGCCTTTTTCTTCCCTATCTTCTCCAGAGGTTAGGGAGGTGTTAGATTAACGGCTTCATATTGAGTTAATTTTTCGTAAGGATGATCTACATGGTGAGAAGAACAGTCTCACAAAAAATCAGCATTTGGATTGAATCCTAATGGACCCCACAAAGTTTATGTTTGACTAAACATAAAATGTTTTCTGTCCCACTAATATTGTTTTTATATACGGAAAGATAAGAAACACGTATTGTAGTATGTAGTGGGAATGGACAAAAATAGCTCAACGTGGGCGTGGCATATCCATATCCTCCTTTGTAAGGTTTTTATTGTCACGTACGAGTGGTGATCCCCTAAAATTAATTGATACAACCAAAATTGATGGCTCCATCTTTTAATTATTCAGTTTGTATGTATAAGACAAGTTGGTGAAGAGCCTACATGTGTTACACGGATCAGCGTACAGGCTTATATGTACAGGTTGTGCATATAGCTCATGTGGAGCCCACATGAGGTTGATTTAAGGGTTGATATTTTTTAAGAATGTTATCCTCATCATGTAGATCATCTTTACTAAAAATCAGTCTATTCTAAAATATCTAACCTCATAAAAAATTGATTCTTTTTCTAATCGTTCATTTTTCACAGCTAATTTTTAATCAATTTTCGATCAATTTTTTATTAGGCTAGAAGTTTTAGGATGGACAGAATTTTTGTGAAGATGATCTACATGATGAGGAGAACATTGTCACAAAATTTCAACCCTTAAATCAATCTCATGTAAACCCCATATGAACCTGTACATATAAGGCTGTAGGCCGATCTATTCTCATTTGAAAATGAGTCTTTAAGTGTTTCATGCATACACTATACGAGGATATTTGTTTCGTTTTTTGGGTGATCAATAATTGTGAGTGGGCCATAGAATAGTTAATGGCATTCAATTACACCATATATATACTTGTTTTGTGTGGTACTTTTTATAAAAATTTATTTTTAGTTTTATTATAGTTTTAGAAACTTTTTTTTAAGTTTTTTATTTTTTAGAAATTTTTGTTATTTAGTGTGGAAATATCTTCTTTTTTTATTTATATTGGGCCATGAATTTATAATGTAGGAATTTTTTAACCCACACGAGAGGGTTTTGTTAACCCAAGGCTTCTCCTGTAGTATATTATAATATATATATATATATATATATATATATATATATATATATATATATATATATATATAGATGGGTCAGGTTATATAGCCCCCTTATATAACCCTCCGCTTGTGGAGCCCACATGTAATGCATCCAAAAGCTGATTTTTGGAGAGAATATTCTCCTTAATATGTATTTCACAATATTAAAAAAATCAGCTCGTTCTAAAACTTCTAGCCCCTTCAAATTAGCCCTTAAAAAATTTGTAAGTTTTTAACTTTTATTTTGACTGTTGATTTAAAACGGGTAGATCTGAGGTTAAAAGTGGCTGATTTTAGGTAACTATGTTCTCCTCATCATGTAGATCATTCTCTCTAAAAATTAGCCCCTTTTTAAGGGGGCTATTTAAGGGAAGCTATATAACCTGACCTATATATACATATATATATATAGATAGATAGAGAGAGAGAGAGAACGGATGCGTGTACATACTTATATGTGCATGTTATATGTACATGCTCTATGAGACCACACAAAGTTTATGTAAAGATTGATTTTTGGTGAGGATGATCTATATGATAATAAGAACATCCTAATAAAAAATTAGTCGACTCTAAAACTTTTAACCTCATCAAATGTTAGTTTAAAATAACAATGCTAAAATCTTTAGAATGGATTAATTTTTTATGAAGATGATCTACATGGTAAAGAAAATATCCTCAATAAAATCAGCCCTAACATTAATTTGATGTGGACCCCACATAAGCATATACTCATAACATGTACATATAAGCATGTACATGCTTGTATCCGTTCTCATATGCATATATAAATACATAGAACTACTTGCCAAATTCATTGATGTATGTTTTCCAAGAGAGATTCAAGATGGCGAGCTTATCGATCAAGTGTAGTTACACAGTAAAACCGGCCGAGCCAGCACCGGTTTGTCTCGGCCAATGGATATCAGAACTTGATCTGGTCAACCCTTATCTCATGCACCCACTGTTTATTTCTACTCATCTGTACCCGATTCAATTGACTCACCTCTTGAAACCCTAAAAAACTCACTGAGTCAATCCCTAGTTCACTTCTACCCACTCGCTGGACGTTTACAGCATATTCATGGCGGTCGACTCGAGCTCGACTGTAATGCAATGGGTGCTCAAATCTTTGAAGCTTATTCAGAATCAACAATCAAAGATTTTGGTGATTTTTGCCCTAGTCCTGAACTAAGAAATCTTGTTCCTCATGTTGATTACACTACACCGATTCATGAACTTCCCTTACTCCTGGTTCAAATCACTAAATTCAAATGCGGTGATCTTAGTATAGGGGTTGCTATATCTCATACAATGGTTGATGGTCTAGCTGCACTTCATTTCATCAGTTGTTGGGCAAAAATCGCACGTGGTGAAAAACTCGACGATGCCGATCGACCCTTCCTTGATCGGACGGTTCTAAGAATGGACGGTGATGATCATGATCATAATTTGAGGGTCCCACAACATTTCCATCATGTTGAGTATGATCGTCCACCGTTGTTGATTGGTAGATCAGATGATAAAAGAAGAGAGGAGCAAAGAAACTACAATCACACTGTTGAAGTTGACCAAAGAACAACTTGAGAAACTCAAACAGAAAGCTAACGTTGACCTAACGGAAAATAACGGTGGTGGGTATTCGCGTTATGAGGCATTAGCTGCACATATGTGGAGGTGTGCATGCAAGGCAAGAGGACTTGATGACAAACAGTTGACGTCGTTAAGAGTTGCCGTTAACGGCCGTAACCGTTTTAATCCACCGTTACCACCGAAATATTTCGGTAACGTTGTATTTCTTTCAACTCCAGTTTTAAAATCGGGTGAGTTAATCTCAAAACCATTGAGTTATGCAACAAGTAAGATGAGAGAACGAGTTGAGATGTTTAATGATGAGTATTTAAGATCAGCCGTTAAATATTTGAGGAGTCAACCTGATTTATCAAAGCATAGGACAGGATTTCATACAGTTGGGTGTACGCAAGGTCATTTTTTAGGGAACCCTAATTTAGTAGTGACGAGTTGGATGGGTTTACCGATTTATGATGCAGATTTTGGATGGGGGAAGCCGATTCACATGGGACCCGCAACGTTAGGGTTTGATGGGAAATCTTTCGTCATTCCGGGAGATGGAGACGGGTCTCTTTTAATTGCATTACGTTTGCAGGTGGCTTATATGGAAGCATTTAAAGATTTCTTCTACCAGCACATTTGAATAGGGTTTAAGGTTTAAGGTTTTTTTAATTCAATTAGTTATTAATTAGTAGTGCTACTGATTTGTTATTTCACCTGATGATGTCTTTAAAAGTTGTAGTTAATTAATGATCATGTGCTGATTTACTACTGAGTAGTTAACACGAGTGTTGGTTGTGTGTAAGCCTTAGAATAAACGGCATGTGGAGTCGTTTGACGATTTGGGCAGGGAATCATGTTATTTTGTTATCAAACTTCTTGTAAGTTTGTTAATGGAGGCTTGACCTCATTGTCGAAGTGGTTATCTTCGGAGGCTCTTCCGGTGCGCGCCCCTTTGAATGGGGCTCCTCTTCCTCCATATTATTATTTTTTGTTTGTTTTCAAGTGTTGGGGGTTGGGTCAAAACCGACCCGACCTGACCCATTACTTAAGTTATATGGGTCCACTACTTAAAGCCACTTCTAGTAAGAGTTTTAGTGTAGAGTTTTATTTTTTCTCTTGAGAGATAGAGAGGGAGAGTTTTCTAGAGAGAAAGTCTTTTCTCTATAAAAGGAGGTGTTCTTGAGAGGTTATCTTGGAGAACCCTAGGGTTGAGAGTTGGAGCTTGAGATTGAGATCTAGTTGGAGGGAAGAAACTAAAGGATAGAGGTGAGAATCCTTGTATCAACTTGTTGTTCTTTTCACTAGTTAAGTCACCATCTCTCCGTGGACGTAGCTCGATTTGGGGTGAACCACGTAAATCGTTGTCTTGTGGTTGTTTGCTTGTTTTTTGTTTATATTCTCTTTGTTTCGCATCTACTTTTGTTATTATGGTGATTGTGGTTGGTTTCGTCTTGGTTTGACATTATACAAGTAAGATCTTGGGTTTGTGCTCACAAGGTGTTTGATAAAATTACTAAGTGAGTTCAAGGGTGTTTTACACACACTAACATTTGGTATCAGAGCTCTGGGGTATTTGGAGGTATTCTTTGAGATGTAGGAAAGGGAAACAACTTCAATCGGAGGTGTGAAGGTAGAGTTGAAGCCTTTTGATGGGAAAGGTAATTTCACACTATGACAAAGGAAGATGAGGAACATTCTTATCCAACAAGATCTCCATACACTAATTTTAGGTATTGATCACAAACCAAAGGAGATGACTAATGCCCAATGGGAGAAGTTGGATTTGAGGGCTTTAAGCTCCACTGAGTTACATGTAGCCGATGAGGTCATGTACAATGTTATTGGATAGACAACGGCAAAGGGAACATGGGATAAATTACAAAATTTATACATGGGAAAGACAATAACAAATAAATTGTTCTTGAAAGATCAATTGTATGGTTTAAGGATGGAAGAAGGAGGAGACATCATGGAGCTTTTAAATGACTTTAACCGGTGTTTTAGTGATTTGCTAAAAGTTGATGTCAAATTTGAGGATGAAGATAAGGCACTTCTTTTGTTAAGGTCGTTGCCTAGTTCATTCAAGCATTTTCGTACTACCATTATGTTTGGCAAGGAGACTCTTGGCTTGGAAGAGGTTGCTTAAAACATCATAGTCCATATGAAGATGAACAAGAGGGATGATGATAGTCATGGAGAAGGACTCGTTATAAATGGGTCAAATGACAGGGGCCGAGAAAAAGATAGAAGTAAGAGGGTTGAAAGGAAAAATTCAAGATCTAAATCCAGGAGTAAGAAAGACTCAGATTGCTATTTTTGTGGGAAGAAAGGTCATTACAAAAGAGATTGCTACAAATACAAAGCTAGCAAGGAAGGAAAGAAGACAGAGAACAATGCTTCAGCAAGTGTTGCATCTGATAGTGATGGAGAGCTCCTCACGGTGTCTTCAGGTAATCCTTCTAATAGTACCTGGATTTTAGATTCTGGTTGTATATTTCATATGTGTGCAAATAGAGATTGGTTTGACTCCTATGAACCTAGTGATGGTGGTGATGTGCTAATGGGAAACAATTCAGCATGCAAGGTGATTGGAATAGGTACAGTGGAGATCAAGATGTATGATGGAATTGTTAGGACTTTGGGTAGTGTGAGGCATGTTCCTGCACTAAAGAAAAATTTAATCTCTCTGAGCACTTTGGATACAAATGGGTATACTTTCAAATCAAAGTGTGGAGGAATTAAAGTGTCAGATGGGATTAGGATGATTATAAAGGGAACAAAACTTCCTAACAATTTGTACAAGCTTTCTGGGAACACAGTTGTAGGTGGAGCTGCTGTATCAGCAGAAGATCATACTGGTACAAATGACTCACAACTTTGGCATTTAAGGCTAGGGCACATGAGTGAGAGAGCAATGCAAGAATTACTCAAGCGACAGTTTTTGAAGGGTGTAAGTGTTTGCAAACTGGAATTTTGCAAATTTTGTGTGTTAGGAAAGCAAAGCAGGGTGGCCTTCGATGTTGCAGGGAAAGGAATTAAAAGCAAAGGAGTGCTTGATTACATTCACTCAGATGTATGGGGGCCGCCACCAACAAACTCAAATGGTGGAGCTCGTTACTTTGTCACATTCATGGATGATTTTTCTAGGAAGGTCTGGGTATACTTCATGAAGCATAAGTCAGACGTCTTTGATAGATTCAAGGAATGGAAGGCAGAGGTAGAAAATTAGACAGGAAGAAAAATCAAGTGTTTGAAAAGTGACAATGGTATTGAATATAAAGATGGTAAATTCTTAAATTTCTGCAAGCAAGAAGGGATCACAAGGCATTTCACTATGAAGAAAACTCCTCCGCAGAACGGTGCAGCTGAGAGGATGAATATGACTCTCATGGAGAGAGCTAGATGCATGAGGTTGAATGCAGGGTTGCCTGAAATATTTTGGGCAGAAGCAGTTAATCATGCATGTTATTTGGTTAATAGGTCACCATCTAAGTTGTTGGAAATCAAATGTGCTGAAGAAGTATGGACAGGAAATGAAGTTGACTACTCAAATTTGAAGGTTTTTGGTTGCAAGGCATATGGTCTTATTCCTAGTGATGAAAGGAATAAGCTAAGTCCTAAATCACTCGAATGCATATTCTTGGGTTTCGAAAAGGGAGTGAAAGGCTACAAGTTATGGGATCTTGAACACAAGAAAAAGATTCTAAGTAGGGATGTAGTCTTTGATGAAAAGTCTATGGTTCAGGAAGATTCCAAGAAAGTTGATGGTGAGAAAACAGTTGTTACAGAATTTCCTATCACATGGAAGGGTACCGCACATAGAGAAACCCAAGGGCAGCTTGAAGAAGTCGGTACATCAAGTGGTGAGGAAGAACAAGAAGAAGAGGTTCATGAAGAACCAACAAGTATAGCACAATCAAGGCCAAGGAGAAATATCAAGCCTCCTCAAAGGCTTGGATGGGAAGATGAAGTGCACTATGCACTTGTGATAAGTGATGGTGATCCAACTACTTACAATGAAGCAATTGCTCGCAAAGAGAAAGAAAGTTGGATGGGTGCTATGATGGAAGAGATGGAGTCTCTTGACAAAAACTCTATGTGGGAGTTGGTTCCTAAACTCAAGGAGAGGAAGCTAGTTTGTTGCAAGTGGGTGTTTAGGAAGAAAGAAGGCATACATGAGAATGAAGCACCAAAGTTTAAGGCAAGGTTAGGTCCAATGGATTTTCACAAAAGGAGGGGATAAACTATGATGAGATCTTTTCTCCTGTAGTGAAACACACTTCGATCAGGGTGTTGTTATCACTAGTAGCACAATATGATATGGAGTTAGAACAGCTTGATGTGAAGACTGCTTTTCTTCATGGGGATCTGGAAGAAGACATTTATATGGCTCAGCCGCTTAGAAGTGGGAAAGGAAAATCTGGTTTGTAGGTTAAAGAAGTCACTATATAGTCTAAGGAAATCTCAAAGGCAGTGGTACAAACGCTTCGACTCCTATATGCAGAAAATTGGCTACAATCGTTGTGAGTATGATTGTTGTGTTTATACACATAGATTTGATGATGGTGACTTTATTATTTTGATGTTGTATGTGGACGACATGCTTATTGCTTGTCGAGATATGTCAAAGGTGAAAGAACTCAAAAGGTTATTGAGTCAAGAATTTGACATAAAAGGTCTTGGAGCAGCCACCAAGATTTTAGGTATGGAAATAAAGAGGGATAGAAATATTGGCAAGCTGTGGTTGACACAAAAGAGGTACATTGAGAAAGTACTTGAAAAGTTTAACATGAACAATGCTAAAGCAGTATCTACTCCTCTTGCTCCACATTTTGCTTTGAGTGCAAAGCAATGCCCATCTACAGATGCTGAAGTAGAAAAGATGGAAAATACACCGTATGCAAGTGCGGTGGGTTGTTTGATGTATGCTATGGTATGTACCAGGCCCGATCTCTCACAAGCAGTTAGTGTGGTTTCCAAGTATATGGCGAATCCAGGAAAGGAGCATTGGAATGCAGTTAAGTGGATTCTAAGGTATTTGAAAGGTACTAAAGATGTGGGGATTAAGTTTGAAAGAAGAACATGGGAAGCATCCATCATGGGATTTGTTGATTCTGATTATGCAGGAGATTTAGACAAGAGGAGGTCCACCACAGGGTATGTCTTTACATGTGTTGGAGGACCGGTTAGTTGGAGATCTATGTTACAACGTACAACTGCCTTGTCTACAACAGAAGCAGAATATATGGCATTAGCAGAAGCTTCTAAGGAAGCTATTTGGTTGAAAGGGCTACTTGATGAATTGGGTCTAAAGCAGAAATGCATGACAGTACAATGTGATAGCCAAAGTGCCATTTGTTTGGCAAAGAATCATGTGTTTCATGCTAGAACGAAGCACATTGAGGTTCGGTATCACAGGATTCGTGACTGGGTTGATTCAGGAGAAATCAAGGTTGAGAAGGTGCATACAAATGAGAATGCAGTAGATTTTCTCACAAAGCCAGTAGCCAGAGACAAGTTTGAGCATTGCTTGAACTTGCTTAATCTCATTTCTTATTGAGGTTTGTAGGCACCTTCCCACTTAAGGTGCATTGGAGATGAGAGAGTTCTCATCAAGGTGGAGGTATTTTGGTAGGTGGAGTTTCCACCAAAAGGAACGGTGTTATATACACATGGTTGGCATTCTTCTTGGGGTCGGTTGGTTTTTCCCCAAGGTGGAGATTGTTGGGGGTTGGGTCAAAACTGACCAAACCTGACCCATTACTTAAGTTATATGGTTTCCACTACTTAAAGCCACTTCAAGTAAGGGTTTTAGTGTAGAGTTATATTCTTTTCTCTTGAGAGATAGAGAGGGAGAGCTTTCTAGAAAGAGAAAATCTGTTCTCTTTAGAAGGAGGTGTTCTTGAGAGGTTATCTTGGAGAACCCTAGGGTTGAGAGTTGGAGCTTGAGATTGAGATCTAGTTGGAGGGAAGAAACTAAAGGATAGAGGTGAGAATCCTTGTATCAACTTATTGTTCTTTTCACTAGTGAAATTACCATCTCTCCGTGGATGTAGCCCGATTTGGGTTGTTTGCTTGTTTTTTGTTTATATTCTCTTTGTTTTGCATCTACTTTTTTTGTTGTGGTGATTGTGGTTGGTTTCATCTTGGTTTGACATCATACAAGTAAGATCTTAGGTTTGTGCTCATAAGGTGTTTGATAAAATTACTAAGTGAGTTCAAGGGTGTTTTACACACACTAACATCAAGGAAGATATTTGTAAAAGTTTTTAATAATGAAGTACAGCAAGGAGGATTTTTAATAGTGAGTTATTGTTAGCATGTTAATGCTTTAGACATAGATTCAATCATTCAGCTCCACTAAGGCACAATTATTTTTTTTCTTATTGGTGACGATCATGAGACCTAACTAACCAGAGCGTGAAGTGGGAGTGAGAACAAAAAAGAAAACACGAGCATTAAATTTCAGATTGAGAGAAATCTGAAATATAAAATATGTTAGGGATCCTAGGTTTTTTAAAATTAAACTGGCAGTGGAATAAAATAAGTTTAAAACTTTACCTAGATCCCTATGTTATTCTTAATCGTTGTTAGGAATCTAAGAAGGTTGTATAGATTGTTACCTTTGAAGCGTGGTTGATGAAGACACTATTTTGAAGTTTTCTTCTTCTTGCTTCAATCCACCGGAACAGATCTTCTTTATCGCTTCTCCTTCTTCCTCAAAATCAAACCCTAGTTTTTGTATCAATGGAGGTTAGGGTTTTTATATGGTTTTGAAGTAATTAGGATTAATGACGAGGGAAAGGGAGGAGGCAATGATTTTTGCTATGGGTGGGCATACAAAAATCGTCCCTCCCTTTTATATATATAAGGGAGGCCAACCTAACCCTACTATAACTCCTAATTAGATCTAAACTAGGCCCTACTAAAATCTAGCTAATTATTTTAGTTTCCTAATTCTTTTATAACTCTTATAAAATTAGGAACTAAAATAATAATTACAAGTTGGTCCACCAAGGACTTGTAATTGAACCCTCCAGATTTAGTGGAATTATTATAAAACCCTCCTACTACTTAATTTGCAAATAGTTCCTCCACTATTTTTGATATTCGTAAAAACCCTTGTGTAACATTTACAAGTCAGCACCATTAGGGTGATTACTTATTTATCATTAATCGTCAAATGCATTATTTATAATATTTATTCTAATAATCTTCTAAACATTTTAGAAGATCACTTGCCAGCTTAGAATAATATTCTGTGCATTGACTTAAGTGAACATCTTTGAAGTAGATTCCATGTTGAATATTATAATCCTACTATGAGATCACAATCATCCATTTTGCTCAGAGTATTGGATCACGTTTTCGTCGATTGACCTCACTGTTTGCAAAACAAAACAACTGTAACCTACATACAAGGTATATACATATTCTCAGGATTAAGAACTCTTACCTAAAGTAGTGTAAAAATACTTTAAATATGCTGACATAAAATATAAAGTATTTTTTCCATGATCCAGTTCGATGTATTCGAAATACATCAATATACAAGTCCAGAAGTCTCTACTTCTGTGATGGAGATACATCACATCACTTACGTGATCGACTTTAGTATATTATAGTCTTCCCAATAACGTGTAGTTATCTAGACTACGAACAAAAACATTCACCAATGAATTATATCTCTCTCTCCATATACAACACTTATATATGAATAATTCATCGAAAATAATAATCTCAGCATGCATGTTAAATATGATAAATTAAATAATTGTTATATCAAGTAACCATAGATGTCAAACAAATTATTTTTAGGGCATAATCCCAACAATCTCCCACTTGCACTATAAACAATCAAATGTCTCATTTAAACCCATCTCATGGACATGAGCATCAAAAACCTTCTGTGACAAGGCTTTGGTGAATGGATCAGCCAAGTTATCCGTTGAAGCAATCTTGGTGACAACAATATCACTCCGATTGGTGATATCTCTGACAAGATTGTATTTGCTTTGAATGTGCTTATTGGCTTTGTGACCTCTAGGTTCTTTAGAGTTCGCAACTACTCCACTATTGTCGCAATAAAGAACAATAGGCGAAGTAGCTTCTGGAACAACTACCAGATCCCCTAGAAATTTCTTGAGCCATACTGCTTCCTTAGCTGCTTCATTAACAGCTACATATTCAGTTTCTATGGTAGAATCAGCAATGCATTTCGGTTTGATGCTCCTCTAGCTGATGGCTCCACCACCAAGCGTGAAAACATATCCTGAAGTCGACTTTCTCTCGTCAACATCTGACTGAAAGTTAGAATCTGCATAACTGGTTGGAACTAAGTCTGTTCTTCCGTACACCAGCATATAATTCTTAGTCCTTTGCAAGTACTTTAGTATATGCTTTACGGCTGCCCAATGCATACGTCCCGGATTGGATTGGTACCGACTAACCATGCCTATAACAAAACTAATATCTGGTCGGGTACATAGCATAGCATACATGAGGCTTCCCACAGCTGATGCATAGGGTACCTTTTCCATGTCTTCCTTTTCTTCAAGAGTATTTGGACATTGATCCTTCAAAAGAGAAATGCCATGTCTATACGGCAAGAATCCTTTGACGGAATCTTGCATTGAGAACCTTTCCAGTATTTTATCTATATAAGTGATTTGAGATAGGCCTGACATTCTAGATTTCTGATTTCTCAGAAGTTTTATACCTAGAATGTAGTTGGCATCTCCCAAATCCTTCATGCTGAAATAATTAGACAACCAAATTTTAACCGATGATAGTGCTCCTACATCATTCCCAATGAGTAGGATATCATCCACATACAAGACTAGAAAAATCACCACATTACCATTCAACCTCTTGTACACACATGGTTCATCAGGATGTTGATCAAAACCAATAGATTTGATTGCCTGATCAAATCTGATGTTCTAACTTCGAGAAGCTTGCTTCAGTCCATATATGAACATTTGCAATTTGCATACCATATGCCCCTGGTTATTTGCTACAAAACCATCTGACTGGACCATATAAATGTTCTCTTCAAGATTGCCATTGAGAAAGGCTATCTTGATATCCATTTGCAAATCTCATAGTCATAATGAGCTTCAATAGAAAGAAGTATCCTAATGGATTTAAGCATGGCTACCGGCGAAAAGGTTTCATCATAGTCGATTCCCCCTTTTTGAGTAAATCCTTTCGCCACTAGTCTTGCTTTGTAGGTTTCAACCTTTCCATTAGGTCCTCTCTTCTTCTTATAAATCCACTTGCACCCAATAGGTTTAATATTGGGTGGTGGATTTACAAGTTCCCAGACTTGATTGGAATACATGGATTCCATCTCAGCTTTCATAGCATCTAACCATAATCTCGAATCTGCGTTATTTATTGCTTCATCATAGTTAGAGGGCTCAGTGTCCTGACTGTCAGGGACTAATTCAAAAGACTCTCCCAGTAGTATATATTTAGCATACTTAGCTGGCAGTATTTTTGCTCTCTCACTATGCCAAAGCAATGGTGGTACAGGTGCAGCCGCTGGTTCTAGCTGCTCAGGTTGTAAAGGTGGATCAGCTTGAACTGGTGGTTCTGGTTGATCCATATCCGCTTGTTCTTGCAACACTAGAGGGTCATGCAAAACATGTGGTATTTCTTCAACTTGTGGTAATGTTTGGTCCCGAACTACCTGCACGTTTATGTGCCTAGTTCTGGATGATTCAGGGGTTTCAGTTGCGCCTCTGATCATTTGTGTAGACGAATATTAAGTGAGATGAGGAATTGTAAATGGCAAAGACGCAGAATGACTATACACTAGCTTGTTCACTGGATGTGTACTAGGTGTATATCTTACTCCCACTGTCGAAGCATCCGATAATTCCTCAAGCACAATCTTACTTTGAGGTTTATAGTTCAATATATATTCCTCCTCGCGAAAGACTGCATTTGTACTAACGAACACTTTCTGTTCTCTAGGATTATAAAATTGATAACCACGAGTTCCCTTTGGATACCCTACAAATAGGCTAACCTCTGACTTCGGTTCTAGCTTGCTAGACTTTCCTTTCAGCACGTGTGTCGGACACCCCTAGAGGTGAATATATTGTAAACTAGGTTTACGCCCAGTCCACATCTCTATGGGTGTCATAGGAACTGCCTTACTAGGTACCAAATTCAAAAGGTATGCCACAGTTTCTAGGGCATATCCCCAAAAGGATAAGGGTAAGGAACTGTAACTCATCATGGACCTTACCATTTCTAATAGGGTCCTATTCCTTCTCTCCGCTGCATCATTCTGCTGGGGAGTACCCAGTGCAGTCAATTGGGATATTATCCCATGTTCCACTAAGTATGCTCCAAATAGATTTGAGAGATACTCTCCACCTCGATCAGATCGAATGGCTTTCATTCTTTTACCTGTTTGGTTTTCAACTTCAGTCTTGAATTCTTTGAACTTTTCAAGGATTCAGACTTATGTTGCTTTAGGTAAATGTAGCTATACCTTGAGTAGTCATCAGTAAAGGTGATGAAGTACTCATAGCCACCTCTTGCCTGTATATTCATGGGACCGCATACGTTTGTGTGAACTAATTCTAATAAATCCTTGGCTCTAATGCTTTTCCCAGAGAAGGCTCTATTGGTCATCTTAACTTCTAAATAGGATTCACAAAGAGACCATTGTTCAACTTCCAATGAGCTTAGAGGCCCATCTTGAACCAATCTTTGGATCCTTTTTAGATTAATATGTCCAAGCCTTAGATGCCACAAATATGTAGAATTAGGTGAAGGTGATTTCCTTTTAAGAGAGAAAATGGTGTGTGTAATTTTTTATTGTAAACAGAGGGAATGATAGGGGAAATAAGATACAAACCATCTACCAACATGCCAGATATAATAACTAAACTACTTTCAATTATTAAAACTTTGGAGGAATCAAATTTTTTTCAAACCATCTCTAGCAAGACAAGAAACATAAATTAAGTTCCGTCGAACATCTGGCACATAAAGACAATCCTTTAATACTAAAGTCTTATTCTCACTATTACAATAACTAGAAAGAAGTCGAACGTGTCCAATAGCAATGGCAGCAACTCTTGCTTCCGTTCCTAAGCTTAGGCACCTTGTAACGACCCAAAATAATTTTGTTGACTTTGGTGAGTCAAGTTGAGTCGAGTCCAACGCTTCAATCGTGGAACCCATTAGGTGTTCAAATAATTAAGTCTAGGATTAAATAATGAGTTTTTGTTCAGAGCATAATTTAAAGCATCGAACCGTACGAATGGATAGATCTCGAAAAGTTATTCAATTTCGACTACTCATACGCGAAAATTAGACACTAAATGATCCCAAACCAAAGCCCGGAACACGATTTTGACCAGTACCGAAGGTACCCGCGATTTGGACCTTGATTTTTACCAATTAAACTTTATTTAATTGTGTATATATACTATATATATGTATGGGTGGTGTATTAATAAGTAACCTTATAAATTATTCTTTTATATACACATAATTTGTTGTATGTGCTTATGCCTTAGTATAACCTAAGTAATTATTCTTTTTATTATTATTATTATTATTACTTTAGCTTTAGCTTTTCTTTTTTTTTTTCAACCGCCCTTACTAGTTTTTATAGGAAAGAGAGAGTGAAATCTCTCTTATACCATACAGTAGAAGAGAGAGACGGTGAGAAGAGAAGAAGGAGAAGAAGGAGAGAAGGAGAGAGAGAAAGAGAGAAAGAGAGAGAGAGAAGAAGAAGAAGATGATGACGATGGTCTGATAGAGATCGTAGGGACCATTTAATTTGTTGATTGAGGTATAAATTTAGAACCCTAGCTCTTAATTTTGTTTTAATTATATATTTTATGTTGTTAATCTTAGTTTTCAATTTTAGGGTTGATTTTGTTAATAGTTTAAGGTTTGATTAGACCTTTCAAACCCTTAATTGATGAAATTGATAATTGGGAAGGTTGATTTTGACCCAAATTTACTGTTTTGGGTTAGATTGTAGATTCAGAGGTCTAAATCAATTGAAGAGGATATTTAGAGCAAATT
>MVGT01002452.1:0-87873 GCA_002174775.1 Macleaya cordata
TGCAATACTAACCTCATTCACCTTCCTTGGTGGCAATTCTGATCGGTTGGTAAACTGTTGCGAATTAGCGGCCATATTAGCTATCAAATTCCTTGCTGCCATAGGTGTCTTGTCAACTAAAGCTCCTCCACTTGCAGCATCTATCATGATCATTTCCATTGGCATAAGACCTTCATAAAAATATTGAATTAGGAGCTGCTCACTAATTTGGTAATGAGGGCAAGATGCACATAACTTCTTGAATCTCTCCCAATACTTATATAAACTCTATCCATTTTGTTGCCGAACACCACATATTTCTTTCCTAATGTTTGTGGCCTTGGATGCAGGAAAATATTTCTCAAGAAATAGTTTCTTCATCTCTTTCCATGTGATAATGGTGTCGGATGGTAGATCATAAAGCCACTCTTTTGCATTGTCCGCTAAGGAGAATGGAAAAGCTCTAAACTTAATTTGCTCTTCAGAGACGGTTGTTGGTTTCATGCTTGAACACACTACATGAAACTCCTTGAGGTGCTTGTTTGGATCTTCACCTGGAAAACCATGAAAAGTTGGTAGAAGAAATATCATTCTCGATTTGAGCTCAACAGCACCCTCAAGTTGAGGAATCTAAATGCAAAGGGGCTGCAGGTCCAAATCTGGTGCCGCCAACTCCTTAAGTTTTCTATGGTTCCCTACCATAACTTCTTGCTCAAATGTAACTAACTGGTTTGAAGAGTCCCTTGGTGGATTAGGTGGAAGGGAAGTATGTAATGCTCGAGTGTATTCAGGTGGTATGGAAATTGGATGTGAAGATGATGGTGAAGGTGGAAAAGGTGCAAACTGCTCTTTTGACCTCAAATAAGACGATGTGAATTCCAATATCCCTTTAAGCCTTTGGTTTACCTCTTCTCTAGTAAGATCGGATATTCATTCATAAAATACCTACAAATGTAAAAACAAAAACTATTTAGACCAAATACTAAAATGGAAACCAAAACAAAAATAAATAACGAATAACGAATTAATTAGGAAAAACAATCCCTGGCGACACGGCACCAAAATTGATACGCTAAAAAGTGTATCACTTAAAATCCCTGCACTAAGTAAGATTTTTATTGAGTATAGTAGTAAGCAAGGGTCATTCCCGCAGAAGATTGTTCCTAATTTATAAGTTATTGACACAAAACAAACCGAAACTAACTAGAGATTAAAATAAAATTCAAAACCTACTTACACTGAATAGAAATAACTAAACTATGTAGACACTAAAGACACACTAAACACGTTGCACCTAAAATTGGGGGCCGATTGGCTTGATTTTATATGTAAACAAATTAAAAGAAAGCAACTAGCTAAATTAGAATCTAATCTAAGAAAAACATAATTTAAAAAGGTTAAGTAAATATGATGAGAAATATGGTTAAGAGATCATTCGCCACCTCTAAACATGATTTATAGTTAATGATCAGAATTATCTTTCAATTTCTTTTGAAATTAATAACCCTAAGACAATCACAAGATCGATTATCTCGATTTGTCTCTACTTTGTTGTTGAGTAAAACAAGCTCTTCACTCAATCTCTTTCCATTAAACAACCTAGAACAAGCTCTCTAAGTTTAATTTAATGAAAGCAATAATCCACAAAAGACATAGGTTAAATCAAGCAATAAACACACAAGCTCGGTTTATTTAACTTGAGTCATATTTCACTTGCAATCAAACGAAAATATCCCATAATCGTTGACGACAATCCGCTACTTTAGTTTAGAAATTTTGACAAAACGAATCAAAACCCTAAACTAGCAATTAAATAATTGTCACATTCATCTAGTTGCGCACCTAAATAAACGAGACAGCAATTCATGACAAATATAGCAGTGAAATATTAACAACTTCAAAAGAGAGATGAAAGGAAAAATCTAAAATTAATCAATTAATAACCATGTCTAGGGTTTAGAATTTCACCCTTAACCAAAGAGAGAAATCAGCTACACATGCTTGAGAGATTCAAAAACAGATTTATTAAGAAAACTAATTAAAAGGAAAAGGAAGAAAGGGTTTTTGAGATTGCAAACTATGGTGCTGATTGGAATTGCGTTCGCCCCTGTTTTGGGCATGAAAAACAGTAGCCACTTCTCTGTTTTGTGCTGGTTTGGTATGAAGAAAAGAGGAAGAAGCAGCAACAACAATGCACGGGAAGAAGGCAGCAGCATGTAGTAGCTGCTTTGCTAACAAGAAGAAGAACAGATCCAACCGTTTTCTCCTGGTTTGTGTTGTTTTGGTGATGAAGATAGAGTAGGGCAGCAGCAAATCCAACTCCTCTTCTCACTTGTGCGTTGAAAGAGCAGCAGCTTTCTTTGTTTGAAGAAGAAAAACGGCAGCACAATAGCAGCTGTTCTTTGTTTGAAGAAGAAAAACGGCAGCACAGCAGCAGATGTTCTTTCCTGGCAGCTCTTTGCACGTGAATGAGAAGCAGTAGCAGGAGATTTGGTGAAGAAGAAGCAGCTCTCTCTCTCTCTCTCTCTTACATCAGGATGAAGAAGAAGAAGAAGAAGCAGCAGCAGCTGCTGCTGCCGTCCAAAAGAACAGAGGAAGAAATGGCAACAGCACCCTAACCTAAAAAAAACTCTTCTAACCCTCATCTTCTTTTCTTTTTCGATCCAAAAAAAAACCCAGCAACCTACTAAATATATAGATATATATTACCTATATCTAAATCACCAACAAAACTCTTTTTTTCTAAAAAAACTCTGCGACTTAGTACAGCTACTTGTTTCTTCTTTTATAATTTTTTTTTTGAAAGAAAATAAAACAAATACCTATAATAACCTATTCAGCCTACTTCCCTCAAACAAGCAGTTGTTTATTAGAAACCTAATAACTAGTGGGTCCCACTTCAAGAGAATTACTAAACAAAAAAATAAAATCTGTTTTCTTCTTAAAAAAAACGTAGAAGGCTGTGGAAATAAGCTTAAAGTGTTTGATGANTTACCCTTGTTTTGAATTATTTTCACATTCGCACGTGTCCACGTGCTTTCATGGGTGCCCTTATAACTTTTTGCTCTTTCAACTGATTTTGCTCTCCTCTTCTTCGATATACCACGAACTTCGGCAATTTGTAACGGGTTTACCACATTTTGACCGCTCCACTCATATCCCCTGCACACAACCAAAATATCCTTAATTAATTCAAATAGACTAAAATAATTAACTAACTAATATAAATATAGAGGTAGTAAATATAATATATTTGTGCTTATCAGTTACATTGTATTATGATACAATGTATTATACCGTATCATTATTGCACAATTTTAGTAAATATCTAATTGGAACTCCTTGATGGTTAGGGTTTCCTAATTAGAATTTATTTCTATATTGGGTCCCAGTCCTCTCCCTATAAAAACATATGAAGGCTAAGAGATCCATCATCCTAAGTGTTAGATATAAGAGGATTGATGGCTCAGTACTCAACAATTGAAGCAGTTCATCTTGGATTAATAGCGATGACAGGTATGTGATTTGTTTATTTAGTTAATCTATTATTTTGTGTATTGATCGTGAGATTCGATCTTGGCTTTCGCGCTATTTTGCTTACTATGTACTCACTTAATCTAATGTATTGAAAAATACAAGAGTTGGTGCATCATACTAATATTAAAAAAATAAAAACCTATAAAATCTGTGAATTAAACGAATGATTGCTAACGAATGCCTGAATGTACAAAGTAGATTAATTAGTTGATTTTAAAATTTCCAAGCAGGGTGCATTTTGTGAGAGTGAGCAAATAACTATTGGCATGTTTGGACTGCTGGAATGGAATCAAATTCCTGGGAATGTGATTCCAAGCTTGTGTTTGGTTCGCAGAATCAAGCCAGAATCACATTTTCGGGAATGTGAGATTCCTCCATTCAGGGGGAATAGCAATCCCATTGGGGGAGGTGGGATTGCCATTCCCATTCTCCCGGAATCAATCATGATATTTTTTTAAGACAATCTTACCCTTACATACTTTCACTATTTATAAATACAATTCTAAACTATGTTTAGACACCTCGACCTCTTTTTCTTTCTTTTTTCTTTTTTGTTTTTTATAATCTTGAGTTCTTTCTAGAAGAGAAAAAAAATAAGTAAAAGAAGAGAATAAGATCGACGGACTTCCATTTGAGACATTCAACAAGTATGAGTTTCGATCTAACTCTATGATTAAAAGGGTAAATATATAAGCCAATGAGTATATATGAGTTATGAAAAATATGAATTGATTTTTTGTATCCATCCTTGTTTTGAAAAATATGAATTAATTTTTTGTTTCCATGCTTGTTTTAAATAGTATACATTTGGAAGGGGTATAAGTGAAAAATTAGCCTTTTTTTAGATTCCTATTCCTGCATGAACCAAACACTGGAATAAGAATGTGGCAGGAATCATATTCCTATTCCTAGTTGAACCAAACATAAAATAAAAGAATGTCATTCCTAGGAATAACATACTAGGAATGTGATTTCATTCCCACAATCCAAACATGGCATATGAGTAGTGCTTTTTGGATCAACCAAATTACAAAATTTGTGCCCGACGCTTATGTAGCATGGTCTGTCCCACTGCCTCATAAGTTGGAAACTCCCTCAAAACACTTTTGGGAAGGGAAAAGTGGTGTGTCCCACCCTACCATATAAGCATCTGGTATTAGTTTTGTAAACTGGTCGGTCCAAAAATCATTATTGTTAACGAAGGGACATGGAGACGATGGCGTAACTGTAAAATCTATTGAGTTGGGTGTATTTTGTGATCTAACGACTAAAATATCAGTAATTTTTTTACCTTCTTACTTGGTAAATGCGAAAATTCACGATGCATCATGTGTTTGTAGGTGATTGATGAGGGCATCTAATAGCAAATATTTTGTGGAATTTACAATTGGCTTACAAAATAAATAATCTACAAATTTTTATTTATTTATTTTTAATTTATAGAATTTTAATTAGCACTAATTTTCGCATTTGCGAATATTTGAAAAAATTGGGTAGAAATATCGGACTCGAATAAATTTTGAAATATTACGATCCAAACGCACCCTACTACTCAAAGTGTGTTTTCTTTCTCTCTCTCTTGATCGGGAATTTTTTTCTGTTGTTTTCAATCTTCTTTCTCTAACCTGTAGATTCCAAGGATGCCTGTAAGTAGTTTTCTTCCTCGTGAACCTACATCTGCTATGTTAGAAAAGATGATTAGAATGTGAAGAATTCTGGATTTAGGGTTTATTTTAACGTAGAATTTTGTTTCTTATTATGTTGCAGCTCAGGAGACTATTAGAAGTAGAGCAACCTGGCCCATTGAGGTACATAATCGGAGCAGCAATCATGATGGTCGGAGTTGTTTTACCCGTCGGATACATGATGTTCCGTAACAAACGTGTTCCTTCCTCCTCTTCCTACTCCAAACAGACGTAGGTGTGCCTTTACTGATTTTTCTTTTTTTTTTTTTTTGCCCAATTTCCCCTTTTTTTTTCTCTGAATTTTGTTTAATAATTATGAAAAGAACTTGAATTTGAGCAAATTGGGCTGAAATTTAAAATGGGTTTTCAGGAATAAAGGCTTGATCTAAAGAAACTGTGAAGATCGGTGGAAGAAAAAGGAGAATTCAAGAGATGTTCTGTAAAAAAAAATACCCCACTAATTGCCACTGTTTGATTTGGAATTCTGAAATGTGGGTTTTTGCTTGAACTGCTGATGAAATCACTTTTAAAGATGAAATTGATGTGTTGCGATTCTTTTTCTTGGCTTAAGGGAATTGCATTTGGGATTTGCTGAATGGCATAGTTTTGTTTTGTTCAAATAAATCATTACCATTTATATTTTTTCTTGTCTTCTATGAGTTTGAAAAACCTAATTTTAGATGCTGGTTCAATTTTGTATCTTGTTAAGGCTGGAGTTTGTTAGCTACTGTTAGCCCTTACTCCTTCTTGTCTCTCTCATCTTTGTTCATAGACTTTCAAGTGTCGCTATCTTCATAAATCCTTATGGACATTAGGCTTCTTAGTGGGGGTGTATTAGTTGACTGTTGTTATAAAGGATATGGTTCATGGGTTCTTTCAAATTCAGGAAAAATGACCCCTTCACAGAATTTTGTTAAAATTGTTAAAGCAAGGAGAACTGATACTTGGTGGTGTGGGATCATACATTGTTTTGTCAATTTACTTTTGACTCAGAGATATTCTTTTTGGAGTTCTAGTCCTTAGTTGTTTTCTGTTAGGATGTTAAGTAGTTACTATGATTCATTCATCTCATTGACTAAGTTGTATTTTATTGTAATGAATCAAACAGGTTTTACCACCCAGTTGACCAAACAAGCTAATTTCAAGTCACCTGGTAGGCTAGTATGTCTTTAATGAACCTTTTATCGTAAGAAAATCAATGTGGAAGTATAAACAGATTCATTACTTACCCCTCTTGAACTGTAAAACAAAACAAACTTTTGACCTGAAAACAGAGTGCTTCTTGTGCTCCTTCTTTAACCAAACAAACTCCCGCTATGGAGTTTCACCACATAGACGAGGAGTGAGACCTATGAATTCATGGTACAAAGATTCCTTTTTTGTTTAGTCTCCAACAAATGTAGATAGAGAGAAGAAGATAGAAAACTTGTTTCTTCTTAGGTAGGTACGGGAAAGAGATGGTTAATTTCTCTTATCATTTGATAACCACCCACTGACCCACTTACAATAAGAGCGGGTTATAACTTCTCTTTAAATGAGCCATGCTAACCGGCACCCATGGGCTCCCCAAACCGATTCATTGATGTCTTGGGCGTGTATTGAAGTTGTCAAACCTCTGACACTCCATAGAATTTTCATGAAGTGTTCAAATTCTTTAGTCAAGGAGAACGCAGGCTTGGATGGTGGTAGTCATACATGGGTTGTAAATTTATTGTGGACTCAGACATATTGTTTTGGATTTCTAATCCGTAGTTGTTTTTTGTTAGGATGTGAAGTCGTGATAATGATCCATTTGTTTGACTAAGTTGTAATGGATCAAGTAGATTTACCAGCTACTGGACCAAACAAGCTTAGTAGGTTTTAGTTTGAGCCACCAGGTATGTGATAATTAAGTCTGTTATACACCAAAGCTCCAGAAATCAATTCATGGATGTCCTGTGTGTGCTATTGATTTCACCATTTGCATGACCACCCTTATTCTTGCACGACTTGAAAAAATATTTTATAGTTGTCATCGTATACCTGAGCAGAAGCGAGAAAAGCCGCGCATAGACTCTTTAGCTAGCAGAGTCAAGGCTGTATACAATGTTTGTAACATCTCTTTAGAAGTTGCTTCTTTGTGTCTTCTAACCAATTCAAGGCAGCTACTGTGAAGACTGCAAATTCCTGTGTTGATTCCATAGTGTTTTCGTATCCATCATATGCTCATAATCTAAAAGGTCCTAACATTAGATATTTCTTGTTATCGGGGTGTTGTTGGGAGTTGCCTTATTTGTGATTGCTATTAGAGAAGATCGATCTGCATTATATAGAGCGAACAGATGATATGCAGGTGCAACTTGGGTGGTCTTTCGTTGATTTAGGTCATCAACAATTTACCTGTAACTTTAAGATTTCAATACAATGAAAGCATGCAAACTTTCATTCGGACTTCTTTATGACATATATACTACAATGTTCTGAGCAATTTTTTTTCCCCCTGAAATTGTTTCACAGCAATGAATCATATTCTATCAAAAATGTAGGGTTTGTTGTAGGGTATTTTGATCCTTTTTCTTTTACAGTTGCTCCTTTATCATAAATAGCCTAAGTCTTCTCTTGGTAGAGTTTGTTGTTATGTTTTGAAGAAAACTATGTTGTAACGTTTTGGGTGAAGCTTAAACCCTAAAATCCTTTGATTGAATACTTATCGAAGCTTCTGCCAATTAATCCACATCAGTAAATTAATCCTTTCATGTTTAAATTCTTTCTGTTTTTCTTCAATAATGTTGCCTTCTATGTCAAAATTTTGTGTTTTAGACTTACTGACAAACTCTCCTACTGACAAACTCTTACTATTCTGAAGAGACCTAGTAATGGTTGGAACTTGTAAACATAATATTGTTTCTGTTCCGTGCTCTGAAGATGAAAGATTTTACTTTCTACTTTTGGATACTTGCATTGACATATATTGAGATTTTCCCAAGATTGTAAAATTTGTTTCATCAGTTTGTAGTTTCTAGTGACTGCTGGATTCCAGAGAAAATGGTTTATGTTTTGAAGTTTTTGTTGATGCTTGACATATCTTAAAAGCATTTAATACTATTTGTTCAAAAGCTAATGTTTGTTAATAAGCCTTCATGGAGAAATTGGTGGTTGAATGGTTCTTCTTCAATCAGGGGTCTGGGAACCATTAAGTAGGACTGCTGTTATTGAGGCTCCCTTTTGGTTGGGGGGCATGCTCAAAAGTTGGGCTTAAGCCCAAATTTGAACCTTCCCCTTAACCTTATGTTTTTTCTAGAGCTACCATCACTCCAACCACCGGTAGAACCACCACCTCTAGCACATGCCAACCCCTCCACCACCTCCACTTCCATTACTGTCATCTTCCCTCTCTTATTCTTAATACTCTCTCTTTCTCTTTCTCCATATCTTCATCTCCTTTTTTTCTTTCTCTATCTAAAACTTAAACTAGATCTAGCTATCATTTTTCTCTCTCTAAAAGAGAAAATGAAGATGATGAAGACGACGGTAAAAATTCGACAACACAGAGTCGAAAAATCAAACAAATTTTGACAGATCCCTATTGAAAAATCAAAATATTTTCGTCAGGTTCTTGTTGAAAACAAATTCAACAAGGACTTGTCGAAATGTATTTTCTTTTTGACAGAAACCTATCAAATTTTATTAAAAAAATTGACTCTGTATTGTCGAATTTCAGAACGCCGGTGACGTTGGTTATTTTTTAAAATTCGACTTTTTCTGTTCAAATCCAAATCTCCTCTTTTTTTAGATCCCTCTTTCTCTCTTGATCTCCCTTCTCTTTTTTCTCACTTTTTTTTTCTCTCTAAAACATTGGTGATGGAGGTGGAGCGAGTGAGGTTGTGGAGTCGGTGTGGTGATGTTGGTATGGTTGTGCTAATTAGACCTGGCAACGGGTTAGGGTTAGGGTCGACCCTAGCCGAGTTGGCGGGTTAACGGGTCAATATTGGTCAACCCTAACTCTTACTCGTTTAATAAACAGGTCAGTTTTCCAAACTCTAACTCTAGGCGGGTTGACCCTAACGGGTTGGAGGGTTAACCCTAACTAAAATTTAAAAATTTTAAAGACCATTTATTACTCATTAATCATTATTTTAAACTTAAAACTCATTAATTAGATTAAAATTTGTCAAATTTATTAGTTGAAAGATTAAATTACTAACTAAAACTTAAAAATTAAAATTAAAAATTATTTATAAAAAACTGAAACTAAAATGTTATTTTTTTAAAAAAATTATAATTCACGGGTTGGCGGGTCACCCGCGGGTTGGGCGGATTGACCCTACTGACCCGCGGGTCCAAAAATGTCAACCCTAACTCTATCAGTTTAGTTGGCGGGTCGGGTTAGGGTCGACTTTGGCGGGTCGGGTTAGGGTCGGGTTGGCGGGTCTAGTGCTAATGGTGGTGGAGATAGTTGTAGTGATGGTGGGGTGTATTTAGTTGAGGGTGGCAGGGTGTAAAATAAAAAATGAGAACCCCTCCCGCTTAGTAAAATAGATCCTCCCCCCTAACCAATTTGCAAATTTTGAAAGTGCCTCTTAACTGGGTGAGCCTCCCATCCAAACTAGGGAGCTTCAATAACAGCACTCTTAAGTAGAAGTACTTGTACTAAAACTAAAATAATAATACTAAAAAAATCAAAACTAATAAGAAAAGAAAAAAGGGTTAAAAGTTAATTTGGCAATACCTCAAAGTAGTTAGTTTGGCAACATAATATCTAAGTAATTCCATATAAATAGAGGTAGCGCTAGTAATAGTGGTGGTGGTGGTGGTGGTAGCGGCGATCATGGTTGTGGTGTGGCAATGTTGTGAAGTTGGTGGTGGTGGTGTTGCAGTGGGAAGATGGTGGTTATGTCATGGTGGTGAGGTGGTGGTGGTGGCATGGTGAGGATGCCAATGGCTATGCAGTGGTGGCGGTGGATATGCTGCGGAAGTCATGGTGGAGTTTATGCCAACTTTGTGGTGGCATGGCAGGGTCTAGAGCGAGAGTGAGAGATAGAGCGGGAGTGCTGGCCACAGAATGCTGGCAACAGAATCCAACAAAACCATTTTGTACTGTATTAGTAAAGAGGTGGGATCTAAGTAACCAGAATGCAGGTAATGCTGTATGGCATTCGACGGCTATGCACTTGGCCGCAATGGAAGTTCAGGTGAGATATATCTTCTCTTTTGAAAATATTTTGGAATTGGAGGTTTGGGAGTTCATTAATAAAATGACCAGTGTGTTTTAGAGAACTAATTCATCTCAGATAAAACAACGAATTCATCTCAGATAAAACCTTAATCCACATCCGTTTTCAATCTTATATGCTTTCATTTTAAACTTATTTTCCAACCGAGCCATCAATTAAGAATAGTCTCAAATGGGAAGACGAAAGCATGCAACCCAATATATAAATTCTTAGGCCTCTCCACTCATTGCTAAGTGTCTAAGTGGTTTTGAATTGGATGCTCAAAAACTTAAAACAATCAACCTCTGAAGAATTTTACACAAGCAAACATAATTTGTTCAAAATACAAGGATTTCCAATGGATTCACAAAACTATTAAATTAAAAGAGAGAATTTTATTTGAGTCTCAAAATTTATTGACAATAATTTGTCTGATTTGCTGTTCCTAGGTATTTTATTTAAAGAAAATAAAGTTTTACATTGATAAATATCTCAAAATTGGAAAAAAGAAAAAGAAAATTAGGGAAAAACACTCATTTAATCAAATAAATTAAGATAATACGTTACATGTGGTTTGCGGAAAAGAATATAGAGGTATATGCCTTTCGGCGACTCTACTCTGCAGCTTTGCTGGCTTTGTAAGTGTTGACTAGTTGCGTCTGCACATCCTGAGAAACCGGTGAATGCTCTTTGTATTCCATCGTGAATTCGCCTTTGCCCTGCACATCCACCGAATCCCACACATCAACAAAAACAAATGTTGCACATAAAGAGTAATTCATGCTTGAACAGAACCCAATCACAGGAAGCTATGAATACAATGACATGGAATTACAGTTATGACACTATTAGCAATTCCAGATACGGCAAACGTATTGTGTGCAGACAGTTTTGAGTTTTATTCAGTGGTTCAAAAAATTCGGCAAGGATTTAAATACTAATATGTGGTATACAATATATATAGGCCCTGCTTGGTATGCTGTGAATATTTGCGAATATTCGCGGCCAGAATTCCATATAAATGTGCTTTAGTTGTGGTTGAATAGGTGCAATCATTAACTACTTTGCAATATGACACATAAATTTGGTAAAGAGGGTGTGAATAATTGGTAGTTTTAAAATGCCTCCAAACATTCACATCCTCTTTTACCAAATTCATATGGACCGCACTGCAAATTAGTTTAATGATAGCACCTATACAACCACAATCAAAGCACATTTATAGGGAATTTCGGCCGTGAATATTCGAAAAATTCACAGCATACCAAGCACAACCATAATGATAAAGCAAATATTGATAGTTTTTCATATTTCAAATATGTTTATTAAATAATTTGTGTCAAATAATAGGATATTAGCAATAGAATTCGTTTATTTTATTGCAGCTTCAGAAAAATGGGTTTTAATACAAATTTCAAACGGGTGATCACTAACAAAGTTTATGAGTGAAACAAGTGCATGCAAACATGCTTAAGGTATCTGATCATGCATAGTAAGAGGAATGCTTGCTTACCTGTGTCATTGAGCGAAGAGCAGTGGAGTATCCAAACATGTTGTTCAGGGGCACCTGAACCCAAACAAAGACTCCTCAGATACATGTAAACCTATCTTTCTATCTTTTTTTATAATCAATACATGTAAACTTATGGGATGTTCATATCATATGTATATAAGGATGCAAATGCTAGCAATGAATTTCTCTATATACAAGCAGACAAGAAAAAACATGTTTTTTCCTTCTAACAATTATAAATGAACGAAGTAGTTAACAAGCAATTACTAAACATCAAGATTAACAGCATTAGCATTAAACTAAAAATCAAGTAAATGAAATACAAAAAAAAACTGTAAAATCTGAAGTAAGATTTCTTTGTCTAATGCAACAATGAGCCAATTGTTTAAAAAGTTGAAGCTAGTGTCGAGGCTTACATAAAGTTGGGGATTCCTAATAACACCTAGGGCTACCCGTGAGCCGTGACATCTCATCCACGGAGTTGGAAAAAGGCAGATGCCTCAATCTTAGTCACCTTTTCTGTCACAGATATGAACCTTGTTCATTTGTTGATAATGGCAACTTTGCAGTTCCGTGACATAAAAGGTTCAGAGTTATTTATTTTCTCTTTTTTAGTTTACCCCAAACCCTTGATTAAATAACGATTTGTTCTAGGTCATTTGAATCATATGATGTCAACAGTAAATCATTTTCCCTGATATAACACTTTAACAGTAAATACAACTCTTTTCATTTTTTTTCGATATTCAGTAAAGGGGTCTGTTAAGTTTAGTTCTTGAGCAGTGATGCAGCACCTTCTTCTGAACCTCCATTTACCAGACCATCAGACTGAACTGCCTACTGAATGAATTAATGAATAGAAAGAAATAATTACTTTATTTATTCATTAGTTTTTGGGGAGTGAGGCTGAGCACAAGCTGGAGCTTATTAGGGATTTATGAAAAGAAGAAACAAAAGGGATCAACTAGAATTGAATTTTATAAGAAATCTGAGAAGCTTCTCTTCTCAAAAGCTCAAAAAGAACATCTGAAAAAAAAAAAATTGAAGTCCGCCCATCAATATGAACATTTACGAGCTCCATTCAAATTAGTGAAAACTAAAGTCCCATGGATGAATTTCTCGCTTGTGCCCAATATGACAACATCTCATGTTCTGTAGCACGAGAGGTAAACATCAAAAGCATTAAGAAGCACACACCCACTAAAAGAATCAAATGTTTATACATTTATTAATTTTCATTATAAAGATGCAGGACATCATTGCTTCAGAAAGTGGTAAGTCACAACTGCCTACTGTCATATCTTATTAATAAAATCTCAGTTGGACTGCTTTAACACTGATGTCAAGATTATAACTAAAAACAGTAGTGATAAGATCTGCAGACAATTTTTTTAATTCCAGGGAGTATGATATGGAACATATAACTCGCATTTATGAATCAGCTAAATCAATGTTAAGCAGCATACAAATGGTTAAAATACTTGAACAATAAGAGATATTGAACAATTTGGAAAAGCAAACAATTATTGTTCAGGTCAATGAACTATTTGGAGATGATAAATGAGAAAATCATATATGCTTTTAAATGCGGGAGTAAAAAGAGAATAGCAGATTGGGCAAGTCCACTATAGAAGTATAGAACCTATTTCCCAGAAAACCTTCAATACTCAATTCCACATTGACAACATGGTTGTTCCAGTTCAAAGATCTAAAAGTAGAATCAATAAATCACACATATTTGCAAACTACACTCTACAATCATATCTAAAATTCCCTAGCATATGGAGAATATTGTCAGCATGGAGAGCAAAAAGGGGGAAAAAGTTTATACGCACATGTGCTGTAACAACAGCATCATCTCCATCCTGGTCATTTCCAATGATCACACCTTTTCTCCTGCCATATGATTAACAGGGAAATCTCAGTTCCAAATATTCATCAGAAAACCTTGGTGAAATTCCAGCAAGAGAATAAAAGCATTTAAAAGTACTCACTTGTTAATATCACCAGTAACAGTACCCTGGAATTCTGTTGGCGCTTTCAACTCCACCAGCATCACAGGTTCCAATATCACAGGCTTTGCTGCTGTATAGCACTGTTTCACAAATCAAGCAGCAACATGAAAATTTAAAAAGATACACGTCATAGGCTCAGATGGAAAAGTAGCGTCTCCACAAGCTCGAACATGTAAGCCATCATTAAGTGTGCTGTACAGTCAGGAAAAAACAATAAAATCACTAAAAAATAAATAAATGAGACATCACCTGTCTAAATGCATATATTGATGCCAGCTTAAATGCAAGTTCACTTGAATCCACAGCATGAGATGCACCATCAGTCAAAACCACACGAATATTTTCAACTGGAAACCCTATCAATGAACCCCTGGGTAACGACCAAATATAATACATTAGGGAACCCACAAAAAACACATCTCCATATACCAGCTTTGCATGAAAGAAAATTATACTACTCACGAGTTGCTAGCTTCCTTGAAACCCTTCTCAATTGCCGGAATGAAGTTTGATGGTATGGCTTGCCCTATAATCATGTTCTCAAACTCAAACTTAGTGGGTGATCCTGGTGGAAGGGGCTCAATATACCTGCCCAAAATTGAAAAAATATAAATAAATAAATAAATAAAGAGAAAATACACTCGTAAAAAGAAAATATAATCATAAAGAGAAAAAAGAAATACTAAGAAACAAGTCAGTTGACCTCTTGACCATATATGCATTATTATTACTATACTCCATATGCATCATAAGTCGGAAGGATTCTAAGCCGGAAGGATTCTAAGCTCAACATTCGAAAGATTTTGGTTAATAGAAATCTCAACTGAAATTTTTAAATAGATATTGAAATAAACATTTTGATTAATTTCAATCAAATTAGCTGTTACCATAATGCCAGTGGATATGATTGCAATTAGCAAAACCAATACAAAAGGAAATTGTGGTATTATTGTCTTAGTTCCTTTTCTATTAATCGTCTTTTTAATAGGGTCTGAGTTCAGTGCAAATAGAAATAGTTGGGTAATAATGGAAATTTAATACCATCATGAATAAACAATTTATATGGAAATGTATCTGGATTTAAATTTCTTGGCAAGTTAACCTAGAAGGCGATACCCAAAAGAAATTTAGTGTAATAAATGGCATATCATCAAACACTTACCCGCATACCCTTCCATATTGGCCCTGTCCACCACTTTGCTTTTTATGTAAGTAATCAAACTCAGCACGCTGAGTAACCGTCTCTCTGAAGTTAACACGAGGCTTTCCAACAGTTGCATCAACCTTCATATCGTAGGTGAAAAAAATAAATGGAGATTGGAGAAGTACTCAAATAAAAAGTTAAATTCTAAACTCAAGTGTAAAAATGATGCAAAATCCATATTATATTATTCCGAGACAGCAAGGTATGCACCTTATATTCCCTGCGGATGCGCTCCACATAAATATCCAAGTGCAGCTCTCCCATTCCAGAAATGATTGTCTGTTTGTGAAGCACTACCTTTGTTATTCTAAGGTATGCAAAAAAGATTTTTCAAGAAAAATAAGAACCGAATCACACCTGACCACTCTCAACATCCAAACCAACACGAAAAGTTGGATCCTCTCTCTGAAAGCGATTCAGAGCTTTTGAAAACTGCACAAAAAGAAAAAAGAAAAAAGAAAGAAACGAAAGGGAAAAAAAGGACATGATCAACACCATTTACAACCAAAGGTATGTATGTTTGCATCTGGTTGCAAATTATTTACTTGTCCTCCCGAATCTTTGGAGACAGGTGAAAGTGCTAAAGACATCACTGGTTCGGGGACATTCATAGAAGTCATTGTGTATCTGACGGTACCATCAGTAAAAGTATCCCCTGACAAAAAAGTAAAAAATTAAGAGAACAAAATAAATAAGGAAGAAAGCATCGATATCTAAAAACTAACATGAAAGAACCCAGGCCACACCTGATGCACAATCCACACCAAATACAGCAACTATTTGACCAGCATGTGCCTCTTGAATGTCCTACCATACAAAAAGGCACACTATACAGATTAACAGGAAATAATATGGAATGTAACAGTAAAATGTTAGAAAAAATAACAATAAAGATACTGCCAGTTACATAGACAGGATTTGGAACACTGGAAGGGGAACTCTGCTATTGTATGAAAATACTTCTAAGTTTATCAACATTTTATGTAAGGAGAATTTGATTCTTTTTTCCTTTTCTTTAGGTTGTTAGGAGGATTGGTTCAATCTGCTGCCATATTTAGATATACAGTATTTGACTGAGTATTAAACAAGATGAATATAAGACATAAACTAACCTCCATCTCATTAGAATGCATACGAACCAGGCGAGGAACCTGTAGACAAAACGGTGATAAAACTGTTGTGAATAAATGGAAAATGTTCAGGACAAATGCATATTTTCAACAGCATATTAACTGTTTGTAGAATCAAAAGAAACCCACGTCTTTCCTTAAGTTGGGTGAAACGTGTGATCGTCCAGGTACAACATTATGATGGCAAGTCCAACCAGTTGGGCTTGAAAGGACACTTCTTATTACAAACTCAGACTGATAGGATGATCTTAGAATCCCACAAGTGGAGAAAGGAGACTTCCTTTTTGGTCAATTCTCTTGTTACTTCTCTTTTTTGCTTATTTGATTAAATGAACATGTATGTCAGTATCCTAGTCATTAGTACTATAGGGTTTCTGACACTGCAAATTGTTAGAAAATGACTTTATCCTTATTAACTAATTTCCGATCCAAAAGAACATACTACTTTCAGGTGGTTCATAGAATTCACTTATGCTGAATTTCTTTAGGAGAGATCTTCTAAAATGGATTTATTGACTTGATGGTCCATATTGGTTAGAATTCAGTATCCTTTCATACAAGGAAGTAGTACCAAACTATGATAGTAGTATAGTACTAAAATTGCCATATGTCCCACTTAACTTGTCCTGCAAATCTTTATAGAGACCAACACATTTATAGATAGAAAATCAGTTTAACTTGCTCTGCAAATCTTTGACTCTATGGTCCACATTGGTTATAATTCAGCTTCCAAATTTTGGCTTGTCTTTCCTAGTATGGATAGAAAACTTCTGCACTAGGAAGTAGCTAATTATAAAAATAAAAATAAAAAATCTGGGAAAAAACTATTTTAGCTTCTTTTTTCTCCATTAAGAAAGAAAAGTTCAGATCATCTCCATGTGAGCCCGACATGTGATCTATGTGATGAGGAGATTGTCCTTACAAAAAATCAACCCTTGGATCATCTCCATGTGGGTTCAGCATCCGTGTGTAATCGATGTTAAGCAAAACTGTGTGCAAGCAGATACTGACCCAAATATACATTTAATTAAAACTATGTAAGCAGATCCTGACCCATATATACATTTAATGGGTACTTGATTATAAATTTAAAAATGTAATATCATTAAGTCATGCATTGACTGAATATGTGGCTCAAGATAGAAATAGGATACATGTTGCCTATCCAATATGTGACAATGCATAGATCACATCATTTAAGTCAAAGTTTCTATTAATTACTTCAAACAGAGGCATCATATTCATGTGTTAAAATCATAAGCATACCTTAATCTTCTTGCCTGTGTTCACATTGATTATAAAATCACCCTTCCGAATGACACCCTCATAGATTCTGTCATAAAATCATTAAGCATATCTATTAAGGGTCATTGTATATTTGGCATGTTCCAACTTCAAAGGAGCACAAACATGAATGGAATAAGAAAATCACCAAGAGAATGAACTTAGATGGAGCGACCTGAGGTGCATACCTTAAATAGGTCAGCTGACCAAAACGCCCTTCTTCCAATTTGAAAGCCAATGCAACAAGAGGTCCAACTGGAGTCCCTGATAACAAAACCTAAAAGCAGTAATGCCCAACAAAAATATTTAGTCATCTCGAATAGATTTCCAAAATGCAAGAGGTGTACCAAATTGAGAAGAACTCCCTATCAATGAAATCAATATTTCTTGTTACCTTTTCTTCATTCTTTGCTTGGTCAAGGGCGTAGTTACTAACTTCAACTGGACATGGTAAGTAGTCAATCACCCCATCCAAGAGAGGTTGTACTCCCTATATCCCAAGATTAATACAGATTACTCCGGTAGTTGAAAAACAAATAACATAGAACATATATTTGCTCTGCTTCAATGGAAAAAGAGCAGGCAATAGGATATAAAATTGAAGGTTAGTAACCCTCCTAAACAGATTATTAACAATTCGCACCACGACGAACAGTAAGGTGAAGAAATGCATCCCACGAGAAAAAAAAAAAATCAGAATTGCATATTACTCTGATAAGTCTGATTAAAGATTATCAACTTAAGATAAAAAAGGGTTAGAAAATAACAATGGAATAAATCTATATCATGAAAGTAAAAAACAGGACATAGATCCTTCTCTCTTTTGAAAAATAAAAAGAGAACACTTCTCCACCCCCCAAAGCTCCCCCCATTCCTTCAGTTGGAATGAATTAAAATAACTGGAAATCTAAACCATCAAAGCTTAATAACTTTCATAGATCCAAAAATCCATGTAACTCAATAGCCTACAATAGAAGAACATAGAGCCTATTGCCATCTAACAGAAGCTTCTACATATTCACCTGAGCCACATCAGAATCTACAGTATATGTTAAACAATGACGGTCATCAAATTTAGATTACAAAATGAAGTTGCAAGAGATAAGGGGAGCACTAAGGAAAATACAACCATCAACACAGATATTTATAGAAGAAACAAGAAAAAACAACCACAATATATGTTATTTGTACCTTGTTTTTGAAAGCACTGCCCATGAATACAGGAACAAATTTCCGTGATATTGTGGCCCTGCGAATCGCCATCTACTCGAAAGAAGAAGGTAAAATTTTGTAAGACAAAAAAAAATCATAATTAATCAGAACTCCAACAAATTCATAGAATCAACAACAGAAAACATCAAGCACAAATTAACATCTCTCAAGCACAAGATACAGCCTAAGTGCCGAACTAAAAGTTCATGAGCTTTTAATCAGAAATTCATTAAGAAAATGATCCTAGCTTCCTAAATATCCAAGTGACATACATGGAAGGTGGCAGCCACTCATAAATTAGACAGACCTAAAAATTATGCTGGCCCAAAAATTGCGAAATCAAGGCATTATAGCCAATACAGACAAACTCACAATATGATTAAGAATATGTTATTAGACTTTGTTCAATATTCCGAGTGATGCTTAGGATTAAAAAAGAAAAAAGAAAAAAAAAAGTACATCTGGGCATGCTAGTAGATGAATAACATAAGTTATATAACTGATGAGGAAAAACCAAGAAAATCCATGCCAGATGTTCCACAGATTATCAAATACCACTGCATACTACTACTAGGCTTTGCAAATTTCAACACAGTGTTTGTCTGGAAGGTGGTGAAATACATACAGTTCATATAAGAATATCAAATTAAACTAAAAGACATACTCACTTGGGAATTGAGTTAGTCCCAATCCCATTGTTATGGCAACAGGGCTATTTAGCAGGAGCGCCTTAGTCAGTATCTACTATCTAATAGCAATTGGATGAAGCTAGAGCAACCAGACCGACAAAGAGCAAGAAACTACAAAAATGTACAGAGGATATCCTTCTTTAACGCACCTCAAGGTCATCAGGAGATATAGGCTCATCATTGAGAAAAGACTCAGCGAGTTTATCATCAACTTCAGATACCGTTTCTATTAGTTCACGACGCTTTTCAGCAACTAAAGCCTCCATATCAGCAGGGATATCAGATATAATAACTTTTTCACTACAAAAAGTAACAAAAAATATTTAGGGAAAAACAATGAAGTAAAGTAAATAGCATTTAACTTAAACAGATCATAGGAATAGTAGAACCAACCCATTAGAACCATGAAAGAAATGAGCTTTTAACCGAACGAGATCCACAAGACCCTCGAAATCCTCTTCCAACCCAATTGGAACTTGCACCGCAGCACTGTGATGGCGGAGCTTAGTCCTTGCCTATAAATTAAAAATAAAAAAATAAAAAAGAATCTCAGCATCAGCATCTCATTTCTCGACTTCATTAAAATTCAATTTGGTAATTGTAACAAGCTTGAACAACTTTCAAATGGTCCAATAAAAATGAAGTACAAAAAGAAAAGTACAGGGAAACTCAAAAGCTATGTTGTGTAGATAAGGTTATGAAGTGAGAGTCCAATGCAGATGCAAAGTGTCGGATTTAATGAGCGATTGAGTCCTGAAAAATAGATATCAGTCTATTCTGGGAGATTAATGAGTTACTTTTTACACAATGCTAAAGTAAATTTTCAATTCAAAAAAGTTGAGCTCATAATCAATGGTAACTGTTAATTAACATGTCTCTATTCTCAATACCTCAAAGTGTGGCCGACAAGCTGGAGAAGATCATGAGGGACTTCCTATGGGGGTCTTCTCCCGACAAGAGGAAAAGACATAATGTTAAATGGTTGGAGGTCTGCAAGCCCAAGAAAAAAGGTGGGCTAGGAATTCAGAGACTCAAGGTGATGAACCAAGCTCTTTTAGGCAAATGGTTATGGCATCTGGGAAACGAACCTGATGGACTATGGAAACAGGTGATAGAGGCGAAGTATCTGTCTAGGAATGGCATCAACCCTAATCCGGTCACCACTCCCTATGGGGTCACGGTGTGGCCACCAACCTCTCCGTGAGAGGTTAGTGAGGCTTGGGTCTCAGAGCATATGCAAGTGGGTGAGAATGGTATTATCCGGAACTTGGGCATTTCGTAGGGATCTAAACGACTGGGAGCTTGAGGAAGCATCTGAGATGATGGGTGCGCTAAATCGGGTTCGTCGGGTGGAGGACAGTCAAGATGTTCGTAGATGGCTCCCGGAGGAATCAGGGGACTTCTCTGTGAAGTTTTTCTATTCCTTACTCATGGAGGACCAGGGCCCTGAATATGTAGGCTGGATAAAGTGGGGAGCTCCTGTCCCCCGACAAGTTCTGTTTTTCATATGGGAGGCTTCCCTCCATAAGATTAATACCCTGGACCATCTACAAAGAAATGGTATGTCCCTAGTTAAAAGATGCTTCATGTGCAAGGCAGATGGGGAATCGGCTCACCATCTGTTATTTACCTGCAGCTTAACAGTACAAGTATGGGAGTACTTCTTACAACAGGCGAACACCTGTTGGTCTTTTCCAGGTTCGGTTTTGGGCTGCTTATGCTCTTGGAGATGCCCCCTAAGCTCGCCTAGAGGCAAACTGATTTGGGAGCTTTCATTTTTTGCTATTTTATGGGGACTTTGGAAGGAACGCAACAGGAGGGTTTTTGAAGATAAGGAAAAGGAAGCAGCAGAAATCATTTTGGAGATCAAAGCACTAATCTATAACTGGGCTTCTGCTGATATTTTGTTTAGGAACTCGAGGTTCCAAGAGTTTGTGTTTTCTTGGGAATTCCTTCTCCGGTGATATTAACGCCTTGCCTATTGGAAGGGTGTCGGAGATATTCTCCGAGGTCTAGTTTTCTTTTTGGGTTTCTTATTGTAATGTTCTGTTTTTGTTTTATCCCTCTTTGTAGTTCTATTCTTTGCCGATTAGGCTTATCAATAAAGTATCGACTTTTCAAAAAAAAAAACATCTAGCACGGAAAGAAAAAAAAGAAAACAAAGTATTGGAAGATGTTAAAATCCAACATCGTACTTGTTCTCAGACAATTCCAGACAGTAGTTTGGGTCATACTAAAAGATCTTTCTTGTTTTTTTCTTGTGTTTGGGTAGAATTATGAAGTTTGGTCCACAATCTTAATAAAAAAAAAAAGTAAAAGGGATTTAATCATTATCTTTTCGAAGTAATGAACATAAGAATAAGACTTTGAGGGGAGAACATCAATTAGTATGATCCATGCCTTAATGGTATTAAATTTCGAACCTCAATTAGTACAACTCATTTAGAGGGGAGAACCCCAACTTGTATGACACTATTACTATGATTCTTCACTTGGTTGGTGAATTCCACTTCTCATGACTGCATTTCTGCTAAATCAAGATTAACTTGTTTTGGTATCATAGAAGGATTGACTAATGAAAGTATATGACCATTCGGTCCATTCCTCTCTCAATGTAAAGAAACCATCATTCATCCCCACCATTCTGAACCATGAAACCTTAACGGCATAAAAGCTTCAATTGCCACAAGCACAGCTTCTCTTAGATCAGGTTCACAACTTATTCGCATTCATTGTGCTCATAGTTGCAAAACCACCTCTTCCTTATACATCATTTTGGGCCATGGTCCATCAATATAAATGAGAGTTTTACCACTTCTACAGCATTAACATTTGTATCCTCGGCATACGATCACTATAACCTTTAGAAGGTATTCTCCCATCCAAGGACTCAGATTATCCTACTCAAGGGCCCAAGGCATTTTAAAATCTCGTTTCTACCAAACTTTCGATTGACTAAACAGTTTAAAACAATACATGAATGCTGATGATACAAACCAAGGCGGTTTGTATCACCATCAAACTGCAACGAAACATTTTGAAACTTTCAATAATTTTTTCTTGCAGAACTTTCACTGTGCATACCAATACAGCCTTTGATGTTATGCAAAGATATAAGGCATAGGACTAGAAGTCTAGAACAGCAAATAAGATATATATACATCCCCATATGCATGTTCTGAAAACAGGATCATTTTCCTTTGTCCAAATGCATAATTGTCAACTCTAATTTGAATGCTTCGAGGTAGCTTTGACACGTGAAAACTGTACCAAAGGAGTTCCCCCTAACTCATGCCATATATTTACAGAAGACCGCTTTCAGCTCTAGCCTCCTTGGTTGTCCCAAGGCCACCCCAACTCCTCTAAGCTTTCTTTATTACTGCCCCTCATAAGGCTATTGCAATTATGGATTGAAATCTTATATTTTCTTGCTAATACTTCTCACTTTTCAAATTAGAAGTACCACAAACATGAATACACTTATCAAAAAAATAGTTTAATAACTCCAATTAATTACTCTATAGTAAATTGTTATGGTAGAAATATTGCACTATAAATCATATTTTTTGCATATAGCATTTAAACATAGTTTAGTGCAATATATCCTAGTGTACCAGCAAATATGATGAACAAAAAAGGTAATGATTCCTTTTAGCATTTTAAACATGGTTAAGAAAAATGACTATAATATCCATGAATATATGAATTTCATTAATGAGTACATCAAACAAAGAATTCCACATTTTTCAATAATCTATCATAAATAATAGAAAGTTCACCTAATAAATTATCTTTCTTCTCAAAAATTGAAAGTTCACCTGGTTGAGGACTTTCCATGGGTCGGCTCCCATTCGATCAAGTTTGTTTATAAACGCAAGCCTTGGAACCTCATATCTTCTCATTTGCCTGTCAACAGTAATTGACTGACTTTGTACACCACCAACACTACAAAGGACGAGTATCGCACCATCTAGAACACGCAAAGCTCTTTCAACTTCAATAGTGAAATCAACGTGACCTGGAGTATCAATTATATTAACCTGCACTCAAACAACCATTCATACATAAGAAATCCATAAAAGAAAATCTGAAACGTTATTTTTGATCCCGTCAACAATACTCATTAAAGACCATGTATACATGTTTAACAAAAGCAATATGAACGTACAAGAAGCTTAATTACTCAAAATATCATAATTTGTAGTGCTATTAACCAAATATATTACATGTTTAAATTGCTTTGATCTAATCTAAGTCTGAAAATTTTGAGATCAGAAATCATAATAATAAATCAGTTTAAAAAAAAAAACAATCCATAAACGACAATCCGAAGTATTATATTGAAGCTATCAACATTACTCATAAGAACAATATAAACATGTTTAACAAAAGCAATATGAACCATAAAGAAGACTAAAAGGTTTTCAAAATTTAAAAAGCTAAAATTTTTTAAGTGGAACATACAAAAATGAACCAAATCAACTACAAAATCGAAGAGCTTTGATCTAACCTAAGTCTAAAAATTCGAGATCAGAAATAGCAAAATCAAAATCAAAACAGCAAGATAAAAAAATACAAACTTGCAAATACGAAGAGAAATGACCTGATAATCTTTCCAAGTACAGTAAGTAGCAGCGGATTGAATGGTAATCCCTTTCTCTCTCTCTAAATCCATAGAATCCATCTTCGCACCGACTCCATCTCTACCTCTAACTTCATGAATCTCATGAATTCGTCCAGTGTAATAAAGAACTCGCTCAGTAAGAGTCGTTTTGCCTGAATCAATATGTGCAGAGATTCCAATGTTCCGAAGCTTCTCCATGGCTTCTTTCCACCAAGCTTCTTTCTCTTCCTTCGCTCTTGCCAAATTACCAGCAGAGAATTTTCGGCGCTCGCCATTTTCGAATACGAGAACGGCGAATGGTGATGATGAAGAAGAGAGAGAGGAAGAGAGGGTGTTCTCTGCGCATAGGGCGTAGAGGAGACGGGTGGCAGAGTTCTTTGCCAACCTCGCCATGATTGTCTGTGATTTTTCTTCTCCTAAAGCCCTAATTTGCTAAAACCTCCTCCACTGGAGAGTCTGGAGAATGCGACTATGAGAAATGACTATTCTGGTCTTTACATTACGGGGTTACGAACTACGATTAGGCAGCGTTACTTTGGGTGCTTGGCAATGTGCAAATTTTTGCACTTCCTTTTTTCTTTTTTTTTTTAGCAAATTCTCTTTACCCCCAATTTGCTGATTGAAAAATCACTTATTACCCCCAAATATTTTAAAAATCACTTATTCCCCCACTCTTAAAGTTTTCCTCAATTGACCATTTGATGCTCCGTATCACGTGCACGACATATGACATAAAAAAAACCTAAATACCCTCCTTTCTAACTAACCCAATCCATAGACTTGGGTTAAAACACAGGTGGCATCATGCTTAAAGCCGACAGATGCACAGCCACAATTAAAATGCACAAAATGGTGACTCCTCCTATTAAAACTCTTCTACTTCCCTTCTAAAACACACTCTTCTTCTTTCCTACTTCTCAATCTCTAGATCACCGCAATTAAAGCTCATTTGAAGGTTTATTTTGTTGAAATTTTAAACATGGGAAAAAAGGTTCATCCCTAGTAAATATCAAACCCTATTTTGCACTCAAAGAAGAAAAAACCATGGCTTTCTTCTTCCTTTTTCTTTCCTTGAAAAATAGAGGGTAAGTGATTTTTGTTATTAACCAGTGGGGGGTTAGTGAAAATGGAAACTTTAACCAATTTTTTTATGTTTTGAAACAGGCTTCATGTCAAACTTGTTGTACAGAAGGACAGAACTCCATTGATTGCACAAAACACATACTGAGATAGGGTTAGCTCTATAATTTAGTGGATTAAAGAGAGGGGAGAGAGGGAATGGGAGAGAATGAGAATGAGAGAGAGAGAGAGAGGGAGATTTGAATTATGAAGAACTTATATGTTCTGGTAGAACATATTACCAGCGAAATGGGGCTTCAAGTCTTGCTCTTATTTGGAATAATTTCGTGTCATGGGGATGGGGGTGTTCATCGGCCGACGACCGTAGAGGGTTTAAGGTTCTTCTTCGATAGTTGGAGAGGAAGCTCATCTTCTTCTTCTCTTTTGTCGAACTTGAGAAGAAGATAAGCCTTTTTAGTTTTGTTGAGTGATTTTGATCTTGGTCGTCCATCTTTAGACTTTTATGATAATGACATGTGTCTTTAACCAAAGTAAAAGGGTTGGGTTAGGTTAGTTAGAAGGGAGGGTATTTCAAACTTTTTATGTGTCACATGTCGTGCACGTGATAAGAAGTTGACCATTTAGATGGTCAAGTAACGAAAACATTAACAGTGCGGGGATAAGTAATTTTTTGAAAGATTTGAGGGAGTAAGTGATTTTTCAATTAGCAATTGGGGGAGTGTAGGGTTAAAGACAATTTTTCTATTTTTTTTTTTTAGCTCAACTCAAATGAGCTTTTGCCAAGGATTCAAACTTATGACCTCGCCAAAGGAAGGGGAGCTAATTGTCGCACCCACCCACCCCATGTAAGAACCCCCTTATTTTAAAGTGAATTGTGGGCCCAAGTCACTCAATAGGCCATTGTGATATAACTCTAATTACAATATAGACATCCACCATTTTATCTTCCCTTGCAATTAAAGATTTCAACTTCACATGATCCTATTGTCAAAAAAAATTCACAAGATTCTATATATCTTCACAAGCTTCTTTAACGTATCTGTTGATCGAAAAAACACTTAAACTGTTGATCAAATAGAAAAGTGTAAGTTTTCAACATCATATGCAAGTAAGTTCCAATCTTGCTAGTATTGATATTTTGGTCAACTGAAATAAGATGAAAAGAGTTTCTTGTTATGTCCTCAATCCTCTTACTATGTCTCAAACACCATTAATTCTCTTAGATGGTAGGAGGTTATATTTTGTAGAAGTATCTTAAAAAATTGCAACACATTTTAATCATAAAGCCAAAAATGTTTATAGTGTTGCCAAGTCATAAGGATTATCTATTAATTTGTATTGAAATTCAAATTTGATACTAGGCAGATACAAAAGTGCAACCTATGACAGTTATGCAAAAGATTAAATCTTCCCCCTAACCTCTCGGGGAAACCAGCATCTTTCAAACCTTGTTACAAACACCTAACATGCATAATAGTAAACTTTGTTCCAACCTTTATTTTAATTTTTTATTTTCTATCTCCTCTTAAAAAAAGCCATCATAACAAAATCTAATAGAACACCAGAATTAAATAGCTAAATAAATCACAATAACTCAATTATGACAATTCAATTCTAAAACACCAATTAGTATCGATTCAAAGTTATTTCAATTACGGGAAAAGAACTCTTGACAACAAAGAGAGATCCTTCCACATCCTTGCGAGTTACGACTCGGCAACAAATGAGACAAATCTAATCAGAGAAATTTAAATATGTAGAAAGAGACACACATACACACACATAAAGAGGGAGAGAGAGAGAGAGAGAGAGAGAGAGAGAGAGAGAGAGAGAAGTGTAATGGAGTTCAGGAAGATCAGGCTTCTCTTCTCGTCATTCAAAATTCTCTCAGGATGCGATCTTCAAACCAAACCCCACCCCCACCACCACCATGTTCATTATCATCCACTGCTCAGATCTTGGAGCAAAGTACAACACCAGTTCATATTTTTGAAAATCGCCCAACACAATCGAATTTTGATGGCCGATCAGTGCCTTTCGTCTTTGAAAATCGCATGGCTCCTCCGAGTTTTGATCCCCGTCCTCAAGGTCTTGTTCCCCCAGCCTTCACTTTTCCTGCAAGCTGCTCTTTTCGCCTTGATTTTTCAATGTTTGACAGTACAGATCCCTGATCAGTACAAGGATTTGTTTATCGAACCTAGTGGTCTACCTCCTTTATGGACACACGATCATCAGATATCCCTACTTCCTTGTAGTGCACCTGCTAATGTTTGGCCTTATCGATACTCACTTTCAGAAACAAGAGATAGAGCGGTGGGTCATACGCCCTAGCACCAGTCCATTCTCTTCACCGGTGTTATTAGTAAAAAAAAAAAGATGGGACATGGCGAATGTGTGTCGATTACCGCACTCTAAATAACATTACAATTAAAGACCGTTACTATGTTCCAGTAATTGATGAGTTATTAGACAAGTTAAAAGGTGCCATCATTTTTTCTAAGCTCGATCTCCGCTCCAGCTATCATCAAATTCGTGTAGCTGAATATGATATCCCAAAGACTGCATTTCAAACACATAAAGGTTACTATGAATTTTTGGTCATGCCTTTCGGCCTCTCGAACGCCCTAGCCACCCTTCAGAGTCTTATGAATGAGATATTTCGACCTATTTTGTGACGTTATGTCTTGGTGTTCTTGGATGATATCCTTGTTTATAGTCCCAACTTAGACATTCACCTTTAACATCTTACTTCGGTATTTGATATTTTGCGTACGAACAAACTTTTTGACAAATGCAGCAAGTGTTCTTTTACTCAGGAAACTATTGATTACCTTGGGCATATTATCTCTAAAGCAGGTGTGCAGGTTGATCCATCCAAATATAGAGGGCATCCAGTCTTGGTTGAAGCCCATAGCCCAAAACGCCTTACGTGGTTTTTTCGGCCTTATAAGCAACTATAGAAAATTTGTCCAGAATTATGGGATTATTGCTGCCCTATTGACGAATATGCTCAAGAATGACTTTTTTTTTTGTCACCAGAGGCTGAGAAGGCTTTTATCCAATTAAAGCAGACGCTAATTTCAACCCTAGTGTTAGCGCTTCCTGATTTCTCGAAGGACTTTATCATTGAATGTGATGCCTCCGGCTTGCGCATTGGTGTTGTTCTTATATAAAGTGGGCATACTCTCACATATTTAAGTAAGGCATTGGCTCATCGTCATTAGACTCTTTCCATCTATGACAAAGAAATGCTTGTCATTATTTTTGCTGTTAAAAAATGGTGATCATATCACCTCAGATGCCACTTCAAAATCCTTACGATCACCGCACTTTAAACTTTGATTAGCGTCTTAACATATTGGAACAACAAAAATGGCTAACAAAGTTATTAGGGTATAACTATGAGATCGTGTATCGTAAGGGAAGTTGTCTCGCAAGGAGGAGTTGGGGGTCTTAAATGTCATAACTGGTCCCATCTTTACTGTCATCACTAAAATTACTATAGAATGCTTCGCTGATCCTACCATTCAATAAATTATGGCTAGGTTACGTACTGGTCCTACGTCTATACCACACTACCATATTGACAATGGGGTATTGCGATACAAGGGCCCCTATGTACTTCATTCTTCCTCTCTATGGTGCAGTAAAATTTTGTATGAGTTTAATGCTTCTCCACTCGATCGTCACTCGGATTTTTTACCGACTTATAAGGGGGTTTCGATAAATTTTTATTGGAATGACCTTAATGAAAATACTCATCGCTTTGTAGCAGAATGTGATGTTTGCCAATGTACCAAGTCAGAAAGCATTGCACCTCCCAGTTTGTTATAACTCTTACCAATTCGCTCTAAGGTATGGACTAATTTATTTATGGACTAATTTATTTATGGACTTCATTGACGGTCTTCCCCCTTCCTCCTGAAACACTACTATTCTAATGTTAGTGGATCGTTTTAGTAAGGCCACTCATTTTTTGGTACTATCTCATCCTTACACGGCTTCTATGGTGGTTGACCTCTTTATTAAGGGTGTTGCCAAATTGCATGGCATGCCAACAACACTTGCGAGTGACCGTATTCCAATCTTCCTAAGTCAATTCTGGGAATCATTTTTTGCTCAAGCTGGTACACAATTGTGTCGTAGTATTATTACCTAGACCTGGCAACGGTTTATCCACAGGTCGACCCTAGGCGGGTTGGCGGATCAATATTTGCCAACCCTAACCCTGACTCATTTAATAAATCGGTCAATTTCTCAGACCCTAACCCTAATAGGGTTGACCCTAACGGTGACCCTAGTTAATTTTAACAACACAAATAAAATACACCTCCCATAAAAAGTTGCCCTAATCCTTATACTGTGAGAAAACTTATTTGTCAAAAAAAAATTTAGATATTTTTTTTTTATCAGGGACATCAATTGATGAAGAAAATGATGAAACATTCTAAAAAAAGTTAAAGCTAAAAGCAATAATGTCGGTCAAATTGTCAAATGACCTTTAAAGTTATAATATTTTATTTATAAATAATTAATTATTAAAAGTTTGAACATATATAATAGTAAAATTTATAATATTAGAAAATTTATAAATTTTGGCAGGTTGACGGATAACCCGCGGGTTGACCCGTTTTTTTACGGGTCAAAAATGCCAACCCTAACCCTATCCAATTAATAATAAACTAATAATTATTAACAACTACTAATAAACTAGTAATTTTTTTTAATGAAACTGGAGGCTAGATCCAAATTAGAAAGCATCAGGAAGTGTCCCAGAAGCTAACCAACAGAAAATAGCTCTTTAATAATAAAATTAAATGAAAAAAGAAAGTACAAGACATGAGGGACCAAACCAAAACCCTGTCGAGGAAGGAAAACAAGCAAACAAAGGCTCTAAGGCGTAAAATGATAAACTGGCCTAGAGGCTATGTCATTACACACATAATTTAAAACAGAATTAGGAGCCAAATTCCATAAGACAAATCATTAAGACCTTCTCTTATATTTGCCAAACAGTCAGCTATAGAGTTTTCTTCTCTGTAAATATGGAAAAACCTGAAATTGAAGTTCCTTAGCTTAATCATACAGTTATGCCATTGAGTTTGTAATCTCCATGGAACATTTTTTTGGGTTTGAGATTGCAATTTGACCAGCATCGAGTTACATTCTAGCCAAAAATTAGTCCGCTCACGCTCAGAAGCAAAGTGAATCACACTAATGACCACTGAAAGTTCTGCAAAGGTTGAAGTTTGGATACCAAGCGGGCCAGCAAAATAGTCTACCACCCAACCTCTACAATTACAGAAAATACCTCCTTCATGACCTGCACTCCTGGGGTTTCCTCTAGAACATCCATTTGTATTTACTTTAATCCATCCAGGAAGAGGAGGGTGCCATTTAACAAGAGTTATCTTTGGAGATTTCCTTAAACTTGGACTAATTTTCAAAAACTGAATCACCCCCCTCTCAAAAGAAGAGTTACCTATATCTCCTGGGATTAGCTGTCTTAGATTCGTAGATAAGATGACGAATCTATAGTTGCAAATGGTGCGAACTGAGTAGCATTTATTAGAGGTGGCAATTTGACCCGCGACCCGCCAACCCTATCCTAATCCGACCCGCCTGACCCTACTCTAACTCGACCCGCTAGTTAAACAGATAGGATTAGGGTTAGACATTTTTGACCCGTTAGCAAACGGGTCAACCCGTCTAAATCCGTGGATAACCCGCGATCCGTCAAATGTTATAGTATCATATGAAGAGTTTGAGATTAGGTTTTACTGATGTTTAGTTTCTGTAGTTGTATAAGAGGTTGAGAGGAGGAAATAGAGAAGAGGGGTTCTGCTCAGCTGCTCCCCTTTCTCTTTCGTTGCAGCTGATCTGCCATTATCGCTTAGGTAAGCTTTCTCTCTCCGTTTTGATCTCTCATCTCTCTATTTATCTCCTATCTTCTTCTAGATCTGAGATATTTTGTTTATAGATCTCAATTTTTCAGATCTGTGATCTTATCTCTCGATTTCTTTCTTAACAGAGATCCATATGTACCATCAACAACCACAAATTTTTAACTTCTATGAAAGGTAAATGCAGCTGGCTTTGTTACCTTTTTGTTTTCTTAACTTAGTCTGAAAGTGTAGTTAATGTATTAGTTGAGTTATTTTACCTAACTGACATTTTATTATATCTGACAGCATCTCCTACACATTTCTTCTGTTATCAAAGAGGCAGGCGATTAAAGTGGTGGTGGTGTTATCCAACTATACCGTTCCAGAGGTTCCGAGCTTGTAGAGGTAGCAGGGACTGGTCGACTTTCTTACACCTTAATCATATTAGAAGAGATCATCCTAACTTATTATTCATCGATGATTTTGTTTGATTTTTTTTCCTGAATGGGTAACTTTTTAGTCTTAAGAGAGAGTTAGTTAATAGTGAGGTGCATCATTCTTTGAGCTAGTTTTGTTTGTATTTATTTTATCCCTCTAGTTTGTTGTAAGCCATTTGTTTAAGGAGTACCATTTTGGAGTATCTCTGTGATAAGGTTAATTGTAGATCAATATTACAACTCTACTGTTTTTTTTCTTTGTAAGAACTTGTGGTTTTGGATGAACTTGTGATTCTCAAACTTAATCTTTTTTCCTTATAGATCAGAAATTGACCATCCTTATCGTTTAACATTCTGGTTATGCCCTGTTCAACGGGTCATTAGGGTCACGGATAGGGTCAACCCTATTAGGGTTAGGGTTTGGAAAACTGACCCATTTCATTAACTAGTCAGGGTTAGGGTTTCATAATATTGACCCGCCTATCCCGCTAACCCGCCTAGGGTTGACCCGCGGATGACCCGTTGCCAGGTCTAGCATTTATTCTCAAATTTTCTCTGGTTTTTTACTTTTTAAATAACCCAGATAAGAGAGATAACTGTGAGGAGAAAAGTATTTTCTACTTGATTGCGGAAACCAGATGTCATCACGTCTTACAAGATAGCCCCAAACGAGGTGCAAGAAAGGTTTCTGTAATTAAGAACTAGTAAAATTAGTAAAGAAACATTAAAAAGTAAATCAAACAATTAACATAAAATAAATTTTTAGGCATAATTAATTAATCTTTACTCTATTTTTATTAAAACTTAATTTCTAAAATAATAAAATATTATTTTTAATATTACTAGGGTTACTAGAGTTAAAGTTAAGGTTGCTTAAGCTAGGGTTAGGGTTGAGAAAATTGGCCTGATTAATAAATGGGTTAGGGCTAGGGTTGAGTCTTTTAACCCGCCAATCCTAACCCGAACCGTTTGTTTGGTCTAAGCATGTGTCTCATTTGGCTACCTTATTGCCAATTACTGATGTTGGCACCATCAATTGGATTCCAAGCCGCATACTTGATCGCAGCATATTCAAGAAGGGTAATTGAGCAATTACAAATTTGCTCATTCAATGGGACAGCCTGTCGGCTGAGGATGCTATATGGGAAGTTGGGCCAGCATGTGTCTCATTTGGCTACCTTACCGACGATTACTGATGTTGGCACTATAAATTGGATTCCAAGCTGCATACTTGATTGCAGCATGTTCAAGAAGGGTATCGAGCAATTACAAAGTTTCCCATTCAATGGACGGCTTGTCGGCTGAGGATACTACATGGGAACATTATTATAATTTCACGGCTCACTTCTCTGAATTTCCAATGACATGAGGCCAAGTCGTTATGGAAGGCGGGGGTATTGATACGTACCCATTGTGGCAGTAGTCAGTACTGATAGCTCGCCGACTAGGTTGGTACCTACCCAACCATCCATACCAAACCCAGACCGTTTTTGACTCGGTGCGACTCAGCCACGACTTAGTTGACTCAGCTATAACTCGGTCAACTTGGCCGACTCGATTAGTCCAACTTGGCCGAGCCATATCAGTTAATTTTTTATTTAAAATTCAAATTTTGTAAAATGGTTTTCATGTCATAACTGAAGTATTAGTATTCCCCTATCATTTCTATTTTTCTTCATCTTCTTCACTTTCCTTCATCCATTTTTTCAATTCTAAAGTTTCATATGGTACTCTTAACTCTTCATCATTCTACCTCTTCTATCAAATTTTTTGTTGGATCTTTGGGAATTGTGAGTTATTTTTTCCATCCCCCCAAATGGTGGAGTTTTAGAAACCAGCAAAATTTTCCACTGCTTTAGCCTTTTTTAAAGACAGACAAGCTTTAAACAACTAGTTTTGTTTTAAGTGAAAACTACGGGGGTGATTATTTTTTGCCTCTAGCTAGTGGTAGGCCCATAAAAAATGTTCTTTAATTATGTTTAATCATACTAACTAGTGGCAACTAGTGACCTTTAATTAAAGGCTTCTGCTCATTAACTGGTAGTAAGATTTTCCTCTTACTACCACTAGTTAGTGGGTTTGAGGCCCAAAAATAAAAATTTTCCTCTTACTACCACTAGTTAGTGGTTAGAAACAAAGTTATGAGCCTGCCACTAGTTAGAGAAAAAAAAAACTTACGTCTAAAGATTTTTTTAAAAAAAGCCAGTTTGTTAACTAAAAATTATTTTGTTTAAAAAGGTTTTTGACTTGCCGACTCGGTTAAAAGTAGACTCAAGGGATCGGCACGGGCTCAGCTCGACCTAGTCTTGATCCCCGAGCTACTCGTCGAGAGTGATTGCATCCCTACCCTCATCATGTGGAGTCTATTTTAAGACTTTAAGAGGGTGCTTGGCAACCATAAGTCAAAGTGTTCATACTTCTCATAGAAGCACTTCTACTTTTGAGAAGTCAAAAGTTAGGAGAAGTTTGTATGGAAAAGTACAAGGCGGGCTGATTTTGATAGGGTTAGATATTTTAGAACACGTTAATTTTGAATATGATGATTTACATGAATCAGAGATCAGCGCTACAAAAGTCAGCAATTTTAAGATAAAAAATCAGTTTTAAGGACTAAGTTTTAATACAAGAGTAAAAAACAAACGATCTAATTAAAATTTGATTTTTTCACAAAAAAAAAAAAAAGAAAAAGAAAAAGAAAAAAGCCTTTGTACCAAACTACCAATTACGATTAGCATTGAATGGGTCAAATTAATAATAGCCGAGGAACTTAACTAATTAGAGTGTACTCATCAAGAGCCAATGCTCACGGCCGTTATCCAATCTTAGGGTTTCCTCACACTTGGATGGGTCATATTGATTAACAACCAAAAAATTAGGAACTACCAAGCTTCATTGTACATATAAATACAAGAGTCTTGATGAATCAAACTTAGGGAACACAAGTAGTTCGTAGTTAGTTCTCTCTTGTACAATATAACTCGGGGTGCAAGAGAGAGAAACCATGATGAATACCAAGAATCCGCCTTATCTGTCCTTTCTATTAATCTTTGTTTTAGTGGCCCTATTAGAGAGCCCCACATTTGCACTAAAAAAGGTACTTGTCTTTTTTACTCAATTTATATACAATAATACTTTTTGGAGCGACTATTTTATAAAATAGTGCCCGACCCAATGCTTATGTGTAAGGATGAAATCCACCACTTTTCTCTCCTAAAAATATTTTGAAGGAGATTTCCAACCTACATAGCAATGGGACCTACCCTGCCACATAAGTATCGGATACTACTTTTGTAAAGTGATCAGTCCAAACAGTACTGTTGATTTATATATCTGTAGTATTTAAAGGTGCTCACCTTTTAAGTCATTTGAGTAGTTTGAATGGCTTCAGCCAGTTAAGCTATATAAGCAATGTTATCAAACTGGACCGGACCGATGGTCCAACCAGAATTTTGTATTTTTTGGTTCGGTTTAGGTCAAATCGATTTGGATTTGAGAATCGGCGGTCTGATTAGAACCAATGGTCGAACCACCGAACCGGGTCAATCGGTTCTTTCATAAACTCGGTTTTGCAAGCTTTTTTTTTTAAAAAAAAAAAGTGAAAAACATACCAAAATAAAGAGAATAGTTTAGTCTTTTAGATAATGAAGAGATTCCTACTCAACTTTGAAAATTGAAGACAATTATGTTGATGATAATGACTATTTATCTATATATTTTTTGTTTTTACCTTATAAGATTTTTTATTTTTTTTAACAAAATTTTTATTTATAAAATTATTAATAAATAGAACAAGTCCAACCGAATTGAACCTAGGTCCAACCAGTTTTGAAAAATTTCGGTTCGATGACCGGTCTAGTTTTCATAACATTGCATATAAGAGAAATGGGAGAGAGAGGGGAACCATGTGTTTAGGGATGGGCGTTGAGCAGTAAGCCAACGTCCATCCATCTTTCAATTTTTTTTTATTTTTTCTTTATGCTTTTTTTAAATATCGGATGTGTCTCTGCAATTTTATTTATTTATTTACACCTACTTTACACTTATCGGTGGGGTCGTATAGAGTGGATCCAATGGCTAATTTTTTGTGATGATGATCTTCTAATGGTTTAGATAACATTAGACCATATTCGTCTCTAAGTGGGCCCACCTAATACCCATTTTATTTTTTAAATCAACTTACATGCAAGGGGGTGGAGGTACATGGAGTTGATCCAATGACTGATTTTTGTGACAAAAATCATCCTTATCGTTTAGATTACATCAGCCCATGGTTCCTCTTCAAGTGGGCCCACCTAATACTCACTTTTATCTTTACAATCTACTTGCATGCGAGTGGGTGGTACACGGAATTGATTCAAGGGTTGATTTTTTGTGACGAAGATCTCCTTAGCATTTAGATCACATTAGCCCATGGGTTGTGTTTAAGTGGGCCCACCTAGTACCCACTTACAATGTCAAAAAGGTACAAATGCAATGTTAACAGAAAAAAATTAAGAGGTTTATGTGGGAGTAGGTTTACAAAGGGGTTAGCTATATTACACACCGCATAATTTGCTAGTTCACCGGGGGATAGAGTGAGTGTGTCGAGGGACAACCAACTCACACACACATAATGCGTGGGGGGAGGGAAGGGATAGATTGACACATAAACTGTAACTTATAAAATTACACACGATTGTGGAGCTCACATGGAAATGATCCAAGGATAGATTTTTGGTAATGATGTTCTTCTAACTATATAAATCATTCTCACAAAAAATTAGGCCATTTTAAAACTTCTAACATTAGGTTAGAAGAACATCCTCACAAAAAATCAGCCCTCGGTCATATCCATGCGGGATCGAGAGACGCGTGTAATTTTATAAGTTATTTGGTACAGAGATATTGTTTGCAAAAAACTAGTCGTTGGATCGTTTTCATGTGGGATCCACAAAAAACCTTGTGCTAACATTGTGCACAAAACCTTGGTTGCTGATCCACATGTCCCCGAGCCATCCACGGACGATATAGATCAATTTTTTTTTACTGATACGAGTAATTTCATTTTTACAGTCTTATATAGTGTATTTTGGGGAACACCCACATGGCCCCGAGCCATCTATGGACGATATGGATCGAGCTGAAAATTGCCATCATGAGTTTCTTGCGTCTTTCTTGGGAAGGTGAGCATCTCTCTATGGATCAATCTATCTAAATAGTCTTTTGCTAGAATAACACCAAAATTTGACATCAGAATATTACATCTGCTTTTTAAAAGTGTTATGAGGGGCTGAAATGGAATTAATATTTTTTCAGCAACTGTTATGATTGGTTTCCAATCAATAAAATAAACAGATGTAATCTTTGGTGTCAAAATCTGGTGTCCCTGTAGTAATGCCTAAATATGTGTTAGATTTTTCAAATTTTTTTTTTTTTTTTGTCAGGATGATTTTTTTGATCACTTAAATGAACCTATACAATATATCGGCCATCAGCTCATTTAGGAGCTAGTTAGCTTATTACCTTAGTGATCAAATTTTAGCTTTGTGAAGGGGAAGAACTTATCTACTATTTCTTACGATGCTAGCTCCCAGTAACCATCATTTGAGGTTCATCCTGCTAGCATGAATATGGAGTTGCTCAATAATATCCACTTTAGCAACAAGTTGCATGATGATTCCCATGCTAATCTTATTAGAGAAGTAGGGCTGATTTTCGGTGGGGATACTTTTTTAATCAAGAAGAGCATCATATTCGAGAATCAACTCATTACGAAACTTCCAATACCTTTAAATCAGCCAATGTAAAATTAGCAAATTTTAGACGTCATTTTAGACCCATTGATTTCCAATGAATTTTTGATTGGATTAAAACTTTTATTTTTTGGATATGTTGATCTACATGTTGAGGAGAACATTCCTGCTAAAAATCACCATTTGAATCATCTCCATTTAACTCCTACAAAATGTGTATTGCAATAGTGTCACAATATCCGTCTTCATTTTTAAATGGTAACAAATTTAATTTAATCAACGTTAAATTAATCAATTTACCGGCCAATTGGATTATTGTTTTGATTTTTTTTCTTCTTTTATCATCTATATGGTGCGGAGATCATACTAATCGAAAATCAGATCTAGAATCACCTATGTATGTGCACAAAAAAGGTGTGAAACAAATACAAATTATTAAGTTTCTCATAGTATAAATTTTTTCTTAAAATTTTTACAGTAAAGAGAAGGCCAGGGATTCGATTATTTACGCGCATACAAGATATATAAATGCTTTCTCTGCACATCTCGAGGAAGAAGACGCGGAGAAGATCTCTAGTAAGAATTACCACAACTTATATAGAATGAGAACGGATCCATATAATAAAATAGCACCACCATCATCCATTGATTGAAATCAACGGTTAAATTAATAATCCAATCATTGTTGATTTTCAGTAATTTTTATTCACTAGATGATGGGATTCCAAAATCTATAATGTGCTAATTTATTTGAAGATATGATCAACATAGTGAGGAGAATATCCTCAACCAATATTATCCCTTAGATTAACTTCATGTGTGCCCCACATTCGATCGTTGTTAATTCGATCTTTTGAATTAAAAACTAATTAATTAGTAGTTGCTATTTGGCTATTATCTTTCTTTTTTTTTTTTTTAAATTATTATTACCTTTCTAAATTAAAATCTACCCAACTTCTTCGGTAATCAAAATCGATCTTAATTTTCTAATGAGATCGACAAAAAACCCGAATTTATTAAGTATATTGACTATTTAATCCATGACACTTTGCTTTTGTTCAAAACATTTATTATTGTTTTTCTTTTTTACTTGTAGTAGTCCATTTTACAAAACAATTGACTCTTAAGTCCATTTTGTTATTTGTGTAGTCCAAAGTTTGTTCTTATTCTGTTTTATTCAATCATTATATAGATAGAAAGTTTGTTATTTTTTTTTATTTTAAAACTTTAAAATGCTTTATCTTTTAAAATACAAATCAGATTTTGATGAATTTATATTTTTGGAAAGCATTCATTTAGATCTTCAAAATTATACCAGTCACTAATATTTTTGTTTCAATATTTTTTTTGAAAGATATGCAAATCTAAATTTACAATTGTAATTTTGAATTCCCAATAAGAAATCTAATTTTGCAATTTGCAATTTGAACTTAATAAAAATCTTAGTTCATATAATGAAAATTTGAATTTGCATATTTCGTAAATATAATTATTTTTACAAAAATAAATTATTTATTGGTCTCATTTCGAAGATGTCAATGAATGATTTCCATAAATATAATTTATATAAAAAACTGATTTGTATTACAAAAGTTATATCATTTTTTATTTTAAAAAGTAAAATAAAAAATATTATTTGTTGCTAAAATCACCATAAGTTAAGGGTAACTAATAATTATGACTTTTTTGTTTTAAAAATAAAATAAAAAAGTTAGTTATTGTTAAAAAGCACCATAATTTAAGGATAATTAATAGTTACTTAAGGAGCATTTTAAACCAAAAAATACTTTTGGATTAGACCGTCAATAATTTTATAGCTTATACTGTACTGTATTATTTCCTGCCCCAATATTTATCTCTTAAAATATCATTTAATTATTATTATTATTATTATTATTATTATTATTATTATTATTATTATTATTATTATTATTATTATTATTATTATTATTATTATTAATAAGGCATCTTAAATAAATAATTTGTATACGTACATGCAGAGCACCCGGATGTTATATCAATTTTTGAAAGCAAGAGTGGTACGTTACAAACAACTCATGCATTCGATTTTCTCGGATTAGAGAAAAATGGTGGAGTTGTAGAGAATTCATTATGGCAAAAAGCAAATTTAGGTGAAGATGTAATAATCGCAAACTTCGACAACGGTAAGATTACTTATCTTCCAGATTATTTTTTTTTTAACAAATTAATCAATTGAACATCATCATAGTTAATTAACTTAGGTAATACCTTAAAAATTTTCTTTAATTGTAGGGATTTGGCCAGAATCAAAGAGCTTTAGTGATGAAGGGATGGGACCCATTCCATCAAGGTGGAAAGGACGATGTACGGATGAGGATGAAGATAGACGACTTACTTGTAACAAGTAAGTCTCTCAATATAAATCATTAAACACTGACAAACCAAGAAGGAGATAACTATTTTTCTGAACTAGATACTATCTTTCTAACTTCTTGAAAACAGATTACAACCATAGATATTTAATTTATAAGACTTGCAAGAAAACTCTAGAATACTTAACAAAGAAGAAAACCCTAATGACTTTTGCATCTTCCAATACAAGATACTTCGTACTTCCCTGGACTCAAATTAATAGTCTGTTTGGACAAGGGATTTGGGGGAGGGATTTTGTGGGGACCAGAGATTTGGTAGAAAAATCATGTTATATTTTTCCTCAAAATCTCTGGTCCCCACAAAATTCCTCCTTAAAATCCTTTGTCCAAACAGACTATAAGAGAATTTAGATTTTCCATAATATGGTTAAGACCTCTAATGAATTTAATTTATTCTAATAAATTTAGCTAATTAACCAACAAATTTAGTTTAGCTTCCCACCAATGCCCCCGGATGATAAGGCAAATTTGCTTCTCACTCCCAATCTTGCAACATTCTTCTTGAAGATTTCTCCGCTTAGAGGCTTTGTTAAGATATTTGTCAATTGATCATAATGAATAACGCCTTCATTCACCAAATCTGTCATCTCAAATTCTTTCATCATAGATGACTTGAGTCATCAATCAATACATTTATAGACTCCATGATAGTCTCTATTCTTTTGTTGTTAACTCTAAAGCTCAAGAAATCATACCTAAGAAAAATTCCTTCATCACTTTTGGAGTCAAACTTTTTTGTGTTTTCTTTATCTCTTAGGATGTACCATGGACTCCCAAAGATTAGAAGATAACCTAAGTTAGGTTTCTTTCCGAACTAAAGTTCATATAGTGTATTTAATGTCTTTACTTCAAGTAGACACGATTCACCTAATAGCAAGCTGTAAAGATGGCTTCACTCTAAAATATTTGTGTTAGATCTTTGTTATGGAGTATAACTCTTGCCATCTCTTAAATAACTCGATTCTTTCTTTCAGCAACTCTATTTTGTTGTGGAATAATGGGTGCTGAAAATTCTTACTTTATGCTATTTTTATCACAAGTCTTCAAAGTTATACTCTTTGAATTCAATTCCACGGTTTAAAAATTCAATTTCTCTATGGTTGTCAGATCTAAATGAAAGTGTGTAATAGAACACAGAGATCTAAATTAAGAAGTAGAATCGAATATTTCAATCTTTATGAAATATGCAAAATAGAATACATAAATTTTGTTGACGAAGAAAATTCAAACTGGAAAAAAACTCCGGGACCTAGTCCAGTCGAGATTTCTCGCGTTGATTTCGATATGAACAAGTCTCCTATCGAAAGCAAATGCTTCTGTCGAAGTCACTTTCAAAAGCAACTATGTCCTATCGAAAGCAAGCTTGTGTGTCTTCAAGTCTAGCGTGTTAGTTTTGAAATCAAAATGTTCTTATTGAAAGTAAGCTCATCTGTTTTCAAGAACAGAGAATGAACTTCATTTCAAAAGCAACAAGGTGGTATCAAAATTAGAGTAGTTTGTCGAACTGACTTTACTTTCCATTTTGAAACCAAACATCTGATATAGAAAGCAAAACTCCCTATTTCTAAAACAGAGCCTTGGTTTCAAAATTAGAAGGATGATATCGAAATCAACCAACCTATGAAAGATTCTAAGGTATAAAAACACCTTGAAAGGTCTAATTAATGAGGACAAATAACCTATGGTCTTAAATGAAACTAACCATTTATGATGATACTAGGTATCTAAGTCACACAAATTAACAAATTCAAAGAGAGAACTCATAGATCTTGCATAGGAGAAGGAGGTTCACTTCCATCTTGTGAATTATTTTCATAATCACAAAAATAGGCCAATTTTTAGAAAAATCATTTCCTAAATCAAATGAAGAATTTTCATCAAATTGGATATCTGGTTCTTCGTCTTTGGATTGTACAGCTTGTAGGCTTTGCTCCTTTTCACTTTGTCGTTCAGTTTGTTTGTTTATTTAATAATGCATTTGGAATGTGTGCGTAAGCAACATTTCCAAAAATTTTCAAGTGGCTAATACTTGGTTTCAATCTATACCATGCTTCATGAGACGTATAATTATGCAAGCTTTTTGTTTGGGACCTATTAATTAAATAATAACAACACAAGAAACAGCCTCTACCCACAAGTCTTGCTACAACTTCTTCCTTTTCAGCATGCACCTTGCCATTTCTATGATCGTTCTATTTTTCCTTTCACTAACACCATTCTGTTGCGGTGTATGTTGAACTCTTAATTCATGCCTAATTCTATAATTTTTCCAATATTTCTCAACTGGGAGATTCACGCCCTCTTATCAGTTCTTAATAGTTTAATTTGACAACCATAAATTTTTTTCAACTTCAGCTTGGAATTCTTAAAAAGCTTAAAACGATTCATATTTTTCTTTGAGTAAATAAACCCAAACTTTTCTTGAGAAATCATTAACAAATTAAGGTGATAAAATATCCGTTACCGCCACGAGAAGTTACTTGGCATTGGACCATATAAATCTGAATGTACCAAAGGTTTCTTGGCTCTCCAAGAGGATTTTGGTGGAAATGGCTCTCTATGTTGTTTTTCAAGTTGACATTCCTTAGAAATCTGATTTGTTTGATTAATTTGAGGAAGTCATTAACCATCTTCTTTGTTGTCAACAATTTCAAGCTTCCATAATTCAAGTAGCCATATTTGTCATGCCATAACTTGGAAAATTCTTTGTCAACAGCAGAAAAACAAGATATGTTAGCAATTTGGAGTCTAACAAGAAATAAATTATTTGAGGTCACTCTAATTTTTGCAACAAGCTGATTTCTTCTTGATAAGAAGAAAGCATTATCATAAAAATGAATATCATACCCCTTCTTTAATTAAAAGATGACATGTACTAAGTAAATTATTTTTTTAAAGCCAGGGACATAATAAACTTCTTAAATTTGCAAGATTTTGTTTGAAAAGTGATTTCACCAACACCTTGAATTTTGTAGGCTCTAGCATCTCCAATTTTTACCTGTCCATACATGGTTAGATTCAACAAAATCTAAAAACAAATTTTTGTTACCAGTCATTTGTTTGCTAGCACCACTATCTAAATACCAGACATCATCCATATCATCACTAAGACATGCAAGCAACAAAGTTTCCTGAGCATTTTTGTCATGCATAAATCCGGTCTCATTTTTTGCTTCTGGGTTTGTACCAAAATTCTCTAATTGTATGACTGGGTCAGTGATAATTGTAGCATTCAAAATGGCCACGACCGCTTCCTCTTTGATAACCATGATCTCTTGGATAACCACGATCTTTTCCTCTTTGGTAATTTAAGTTCTAATTTTCTCAACCTTCATTTGAGTCATTTTTGTTTGAATAACCTTTTCCTCCTCCATGAAAATTAGAACCTCTACCTTTAAAATTGCCATTTCTACCACTACTATGACCCTATATAGTGAAAACCACGGCCTCCCGTAAATGTAATTTGGGATTTAAGAGCTTGATTAGGAAAAATGAGGATTTCTTTGATTTATCCTAAGTTCATGGGTCTTAAAGTACCCTGCAAATCTTCTACAGTAAGAGAGAAAAGGTTTCTTGATTCTTTAATAGCTACCACAACATACTCAAATTTTGGTGGTAAACTACGAAGAATTTTTTCAATAACTCTTTCATGCATCTTCTAAAATTTTCCCATTAGATGCCATTTGATTCACAATAGAATTAACTCTTGTAAAATAATTTGAAATACTTTCATTCTCCTTCATTTCTAATTTTTGAAATTCTGATCTCAAGGTTCGGAGGCCTAACTTTTTAAATTTTTCTTTACCTCTATATGCAACTAGAATAATCTCCCAAGCTTGCTTTGAACTTTAAGCTTTAGGAATTTTTTCATATACTGGCATCTCGATTGTTTGATAAATTTAGAGAGGAGCCTTGTTATCCTTTTATTCAATTCTCCTACAAATTATTTTTCTGTGCTTGTGTCAAAGCATTTTCATCTTCCAATTCATCATATCCCTCTTCAACAATACTCAATAACTCTAATGATTTCAACAACTCATTCATATTGTTTCCCCAATAATCATAATTTTCTCTGCCAAATTGCGGAATAGGAAGAGCCATGTTGCTAGAATTTTCCATCTCTATCGCTGATTTTTTTTCCTTTTTGTGTGCCTCTGATACTAATTTGTAGAGATGAGACAAACGAAGAAGAAGATAACTATTTTTCTGAACTGGATATTACCTTTCTCACTTCTTGCAAAAATAGATTACTGTTAGGAATTTTTGGGAAATCGATTCAATCACATATGCATAATCTACGAGACGAATCAAATATGCAAAATAAGAACGAAAGAACGAGAAACAAACAAACCACACACAACACAAGATTTACGTGGTTCGGCAAGATTGCCTACATCCACGGGCGATGATGATCCTTTCCACTATATGAAAATAACGAAGAAACAGTTGCAAGACACTCACCTTTAATGGCAGCCCTTGCTCCACAAGAGAAAACCTCACAACCCCTTACAAGAGAAACCTCAATGCTGTCAAGACCTAACTCACAACCCTCTCTCAATGGTTGAATGCCATACGGCAGCCCTAAAGGGCTGCCGACCCTTCTTCTCTCTTGCTCTCAGACTCACAACCCTTTCAAGAGATCTCACACTCTCAATATTATTTTCTGAATGCTTTAAGCTAATGCCCTACTCCCATATTTATAGCCTCCAATAGGTATCCCAATCCTAGAAGGAAAAGGGAATCCTAAACTAAATATAAAAAGGAAACCCACCTAAAATAGCAGGTCCCTCAAATACAAGAGAAAGAAGTTTCTAAAACCTAGTGGGACTTTAAATAAGAGTCCTTCTAAATATCGACAAACTAACAATTCTCCACCTTTGACGATATTCTACCAAATGGCTCCTCTACTGTTCTTCTCTTCACGTACATCATCGCCACCTCATTGCGCCTCACGACACCTCCACCTGTAGGATATTTGATCAAGTTCGAACTTAATCAATGGTGCCACCTTTGTCAGCATATCTGCAGGATTCTTCTTTATGTGAATCTTCAATCCAAAAAATCCTCCACCGTCTATAGTATCCCGCACAAGATGATAACGAACATTAATATGCTTCGACCTCTCAACACCCAAATCTCCAGTCAAGCCCTTAGGACAAATGGCTTCTCTTATGGTCTCTGTTATAGTGATCAATTCTGCCTCCATTGTTTATTAGACAGCAATTGACTGTAATATTGACCTCCAACTTACCGGACCTCGTGCCAATGTAAAAGCATATCCTTTAGTAGATCTTGATTGATCCACATCACCTGCATTTCTGCATCTACGTAGCCACAAACATGTGATCTTAGACCACCATCATGTTGGTACACCCCTCCTACATCAACAGTACCCTGTAGATACTCACACCTCACTGCCTGTCGATGTTGTTCTCCTAAATTCGCTAAATAATTAACAACACGAACTACTTGTGAAATGTCAACTTCAGTGCACATTACCACATGGACCAAGCTACAAATTGCACTCCACTCCTCCATATCAAACTCCATACTCCAACTAGATCTGACCGTGTCAACCTCCACCATGCTCGTAGCAGTATCAAGCATGTCTTTACAGTATAGCAGTAAGATAATTAAGGAACCACCTAGTAGCCTTTTGAAATACATATAGTTATCACACAAACTGTATGTAAACTCCTGATCCTCAATCACTATGCCAAACCTCTTGTATAATTGCCTTGACGACTTCTTCAATTCATAAAATAACTCCTTTGATCTGAACACATGAATCATCTTCCCTACAACAATAACTTCCGGACTACGACATTTTAATGTCTTTCTCCACAATACCCTTCAAGAACGCTATAAAGACTTTGAGTTGTACCGACTCTAAGTCCATGGATCCCACTTTAGCCAATAAGGCACGGTTAGAAGTGTGCTTCATTGGAGAGTAAACTTCATACACACCTTCCCTTTATGCATCGCCCTTGACTAACAATTGCGTCTGTCTCATACCGTGTGTCAATTGTGCTTGGAGTTGTATCCTTCTTAGTGAACACCCATTTGCACCTACCTGCATTGCTTCCCTTAGGTAGCTCCACAAACACCTAAGACATGTAAAGAGACTTCATCTATTCACCCATCATTGCTCTCAACTTATCTTCATAAGCCCACAATGCATAGATTACGACCTCTTCATAGCCATACCAAACTGATGCTTTAATGGTTTTCCTCTTCCTTTCACTAACAAAGAACTTTTACTTCCTGTTGTTGCTGAGATCCCCTTATAGGAACCTCTTCTTCATCTATATCTTCTGACGTATAATCCTGTGTGAAGTATAACCTCCACCTGCCCAGAATCACCAACACACTTCTCCACCTAAGTCGGACTCTGTTTGCTAGGATAATGCAAAACAGACTCCACATATGTAACATCCTTACTGAACACAAACTTGTGGCTCTTTAGACACCACAATTCGTCACATTTGACTCCATCCTCACAGCCCATAACCATTTCCTTCTATAATGGGTCTAGTGTACTTTTCCTAACATAAAAATAAGCAAAACCCCTACATATAAAAAATGGAATCATAACTAGCAAAATTTCATAAACGTACCTCAAAATATGTCCTCAACTCGATGGCTGTCGATGGTGATCTGTAGATGAGATCGAATGCAGTTTAACTTCCTCAGCCTGATATTGTTTACTCAACATGCACCATGCTATCTTTATAACGGTCTGGTTCATCCTTCCCGCTATTTCCTTCCATTGAAATGCTTCTTTCATCGTGAAGTGCCTCACTATGCCTTCATTCTGACAATACTCCTTTATGGGAACATTCATAAATTTTTCCCTCAATGATGAACCTAAGTCGCCACCCTTTATTGTCAGTTTGGGTCTTCATCATAGTCCTCCACTTCGATAAACTTCCAACGACTTCTCCTACCTTCATGACACACAATCACACTTTCCTAGAAAAGTCGTTAATGAAAGAAAATCTCATACCTTCGTTAAAAGGCCTCCACACAACCTAATGGATGTCATCCAAAGTAATAAAATAATATACATCATTACCAAGTTTCATCCTATTCCAGTTTCCATAAACATACAGTTCACAAAACTCACCTTTGGCAATCTCCAACCTGTTTATCAAGTCTTCCTTGCTCTTCACATCTAATCCTACCTCACTCATATGCCCCCAGCTGCATTTGATATAACCTATTGAGATTAGAATTTCTTTGTCTTTAGTTCCAACGGTTCCACCTGTTATTGTACCCCCTTGAATCGCCAATCTAGAGTTACCATCCGCTATCTTTAGAACTCCCCTTTCAGCCACAAACTGTAGCCCTTGGATTCTAAACCACCAAGAGAAATCAAATTCTTCTTCAGTTCAGGAATGTGTCTCACCTCAGATAAGATTTTCACCTTACCCTCACTAGTCTTGATCTGAACCATTCTTATCCCAACCGTCTTGCAAGCTAAGTCATTACCCAACACTACATGACCTCCATCCACCTACTTGTACGAAGTGAACCAATCCCTATTGGGACATATATGATAAGAATAAGCAGAATCAAGAATCCATGCCTCACGATGATTACCCGATGTGACCATCAACACCTTTCCTGTATCTGTACCATCCTCAGCTACTGCTGCTGCAACTAAACTTGACTTCCCTCAATGTGCCATATCTAGTGACAACAATAGCATTAATCTCCTTTTTGACATTTTCTTAACTCTAAGATTTTTACCAAATACATACTCATTCCCCTTCACAAACAAGCATACAACCTGAATGTCATCTATTGCATCACCTAAACTCATCTAAAGAGATAGTTTCCTTTGATGCCAATAGACCTTGAATAGATGATTCAAATAATTTGGGAAAGAGAACACAATAGTAACATAGCATGATATTCATTACGCACTACTTCACCCACATTCAATAATTTACAAATAACTTTACGTAAATTATTAATATGGTAAAACATAGTTGTACCTTCTTTGAACCAAAAATATTATAATTGTTTCTTTCGAAACAACCTCCTTGAGAGAGACTTCATCATGTAAGTTCTGCAACTTCTTCCATAATCATCATCCTTTACATCCGTTGATTTCCCCTTCAAGGCTTTATGCTTAACCTTATTGGATCAGCGAATCCTTCACGGACTTGCACAGTCTAAAATCTGTCTTCCCGTCGATCTTCTACACATCGAACCTCGTGTTCGAAAAATCCTTGCAAATCTTGATGTCATCTCTCAACACGATCGAATAACTCAAAACTCAGATACTAGTTTGTCGAACAACAAACTACACGGTTCCTTGGTCGAACCTGCCAATCAGATTCCTTAACCAAAGCTCTGATACCAGTTTGTTAAGAATTTTTGGGAAATCGATTCAATCACATATGCACAATCTACGAAACGAATCAAATATGCAAAACAAGAAAGAAAGAACGAGAAACAAACAAATCACACACAACACAAGATTTACATAGTTCGATAAGATTGCCTACATCCACGGGCGATGATGATCCTTTCTACTATATAAAAATAACGAAGAAACAGTTACAAGACACTCACCTTTAATGGCAGCCATGACTCCATAAGAAAAAACCTCACAACTCCTTACAAGAGAAATCTCAATGTTGTCAAGACCTAACTCACAACCCTCTCTCAATAGTTGAATGCCATACGGCAGCCCTAAAGGGCTGCCGGCCCTTCTTCTCTCTTGCTCTCAGACTCACAGCCCTTTCAAGAGATCTCACACTCTCAATATTATTTTCTGAATGCTTTAAGCTAATGCCCTACTCCCATATTTATAGCCTCCAATAGGTATCCCAATCCTAGAAGGAAAAGGGAATCCTAAACTAAATATGAAAAGGAAACCCACCTAAAATAGCAAGTCCCTCAAATACAAGAGAAAGAAGTTTTTAAAACCTAGTGGGACTCTAAATAAGAGTCCTTCTAAATATCGACAAACTAACAATTACAACCATAGGTATTTATAGGACTTACAAGAAAACTCTAGAATACTAAGGGTCCGTGTGGTTTGTGATTCAAAAACTTATTTTCAAAAACTAATTTATACCTAAAGTAATATGCATTTTGTATTACATCCAAAACTATTTTAGAATTTACAATAAAATCATGTAGAATTTTATAAAATAAAAATGTTGCTTTCTTTATTTTCAGTGATATCATTTAAGATTTTATAGTAAAGTCAAAAAATAGTTTTAGATGTGATACAAAATGTATTAATTTAGGTGTAAATTAGTTTTTGAAAACAAGATTTCAGATCACAAACTAAACGGGCCCTTAATTAGCTAAGAAGAAAACTCCACTAAATGCTAATGACCCTTGCTTCCTCCTATACAAGATTCTTTGTACTTCGGTAGACTCAAATTAAGTGAATTTAGATTTTTCATAACATGGTTTAGACCTCTAATGAATTTAGCTAACCAACAAATTTGGTTTAGCTTCCCAACAAGTACATTTTTACTATTATAATAAGGCTTCACAACGACTAAAACTTAAACTGTTTCTGGTATGTTTACATCTTCGCATAAACCCCAAATATATCGATTTTTTTTTACATGTGTTTGACCACCTTTTGTTTACACTATGTTGACACCTGCCTTTGAAGAGCCTACATAGATGATCTAAGGGAGGTTTTCTCATCATGTAGATCAACATTTGTGCGCCCTTGGACGATCTCTAAGTGGGCACTACAATAAAACAACAAAAATGGACTATAAGAATAAGTGGAGTTCTCCTATGTAACTTTCCCTCGATGTCTAGTTGATGAGTTAGGATGGGGTAGCCAAGATTTTTTTGTGGCTCATATATGGAGATGATCTAAGGGTGTGATCCTGAGGATGATCTTCTCACGAAAGTAGATGATCCTCCTCATATAAAATTATCTCCTCTAAAACTTTTAACCTCATTTTAAAATTAACAATATATATGGACCGGATGACAATTCATATTAATCACACAATTTTTGATAAAGTTAGAAGTTTTAATTAGAACTGATGATGTAGTGATTTTCGGTGATCAAGATGATCTACGTGGTGGTCAAGAGATCGATCGATCCTCGTACTAGAAAATCAATATATCCTTAGATCATCTCTATGTTGACCCCACAAATATCTTAAATAAATAATAAGCTTATATAATTAGCTAGCTAGCCCAATCCTAATTCATGGGATTTATTAATTAAATTGTAATAATTTGTCACATGCGCTCATTTAATTACGTACTTGCACTGCTTAATTAATTAATTATATATATATAGGAAGCTTATTTCGATGAGGAAGTTCTACAAAGGCTTTAAAAAAGAGATGGACGAGTATCAGGATGCCGAAAAAAGAAATGCAAGTATTGGTGAAGGTCTCTACATGTTTACACCCAGCAGTTATAACTTCACGGTACTAGATGACTTTGGGGGGCATGGAACACACACACTGTCCACAGCAGGTGGTGCGTTTGTTGATGGTGTGAGTTCATTTGGTTATGGTAATGGAACAGTCAAAGGAGCAGCACCGAAAGCTCGACTTGCACATTACAAAATGTGCTGGGCACTTCCGACTAGACCTGGCGGTCATTGTCAAGCCGCTGATTTCCTGGCAGCTTTCGAACAAGCAATATACGATGGTATCGATATTCTAAGTGTTTCTCAAACAAGTAGGGATGAAAAAGATACTTTGATGTCTGATCCCCTAGCAATTGGTGGATTACATGCCGTTAAGAAAGGGATTGTTATGGTTGGTGCTACTGGTAATTATGGACCTGTGGTAGGCAAGGCAGAGCATATGGCTCCATGGATTATATCCGTAGGAGCAAGTACCATGGATCGAGAATTCACAGCATACCTTCGACTTGGTGATAACCAGCGCTTCAAGGTATTATTATACATATATATATATAGATAGAGAGAGAGAGAGTTCGGGTCCGTGTACGTTGTTATTCTTACATTAGTTGTGGGGTTCACATAGTGAGAACCAATGGCTGATTTTTAGTACGAATGATCTACAAGATGAGTAGAATATCCCTACCAAAAATAATATTATTCTAAAATTTCTAGGCCCATCAAAAATTGATCGGAAGTTCATTAAAAATTAACGGTGAACAATGAACGATGAGAAAAGGCGTCAATTTTTAATGGGCCTACCAATTTTAGAATGGGGTAATTTTTCGTGAAGATGATCTACAAGTTAAAGAGAACATTCTCAAAAAATATCAGCCCTTAGATCAACTCAAGTGGGCCCCACATGCCACTGTACATGTAAAATTTAATATCTGCCGATCTATTCTCATATATATTAATAACACTAAAAATCGGACGATAAACTACATTATGGGTTGATTTTGTTTGAGAATGATGTTCTTGCAATATAGATCATCTTCATAACAAGTCACACCATTATATTAACAACACTAAAAATTAGGTTAAATATTCTAACAATATAATAAAGAATTTAGATTGAAATCTAGAGATTTATTTTAGATGGGGTTAAAATTATTTAAACGATCTATATGGTGAGGAGACCATCCTGACAAAAAATTAACCCTTATCATTTTGGGTGGGCCTAACAGACCGCTGTAAACGAAGAGTTACAATTAGTAGGTGGAGCTTTGAGAAAGAGGGGGTGCAACAAGGCTTGAACAAATTTTTTTTTGCTCAATTGTATCTTAAGTAAAAGAAGGAAAAAGATTGAGTCAAAATCATGGGGTATGATGGCCCTTTAACTTGAAATAATTTTCAAAAAACGCTTCTTAGGTTAAATTTATTTTTGAAAAAGGCCTTTTAGTTGAAGAGAAAAGATTAAAACAGGCCCGAGCCTTGTGTGGTCGCACTAGTGGCACCCCCGCCCTTAAAGCCGGGCCTGTTTATGAGCCCACATAAAAATGATCTAAATGTTAGTTTTTGTGAGAATGCTTTCCTCACAATGTCGTTCATCTTCACAATAAGTCACATCATTATAAAAATTTTAATGCCACTAAAAATTAGGTTTTCATTACATAATTTTGATAAAAATCTAGATTAATTTTAGATGTGGATAAAATTATTTAAACGGTGTGAATTATTTTGAGGCTGATTTACAAGTTAAGGAGACCATCCTCATAAAAAATTTGCCCTTAAAACATTCTATGTGATCCAAATAGATCAGTGTAAACTAAAAGTAACAATAAGTGGGGGACAATCTGAGAAATAGTGGGTGCAATGAGGCTTAGCTATATAATATATATATAGCTAAACCTTGTTCTAATATATATATATATATATACGAGGGAGGTTATATAGCCTCCTTTATTTAACTCCCCGCTTGTGGGCCCACAACACATCTAGGAGCTAATTTTTGGAGATGTTCTCCTCACTATGTATATCATCATGCTAAAAAATCAGGTCATTCTAAAACTTCTAATCCCCTCAAATTTTTCCTTAAAAAATTTGAAAGTTTTAAGCTTTTATTTTTACCGTTGATTTAGAACGGGCAGATTTGAGGTTATAAGTTTTAGAACGGGTTGATTTCAGGTAGAGGTGTCAATTGGGCTGGGCGGCCCAGGCACGGCACGGCCCAGCACAGCACGGCCACGTGGCAGCCCAGCCCAGCCCAGCCCATCCCATTTCGTGCCTGGGCTGGCACGGCCCATTGGCTGGGCCGTGCTGGGCAGGCCTCTTGAGCCCAGCAGCACGAGCACGGCACGGGCACGATTTTGGCCCAGCCCAGCCCAAGCACGGCACACGGCCCAGCACGGCACGGAACCAGCACGAGCCCAGCACGGCATGGCCCAGCACGATGGGCCGGCACGAAGCACGACACAAAGCACGGCACAATGGGCCAAAGCACGGCCCAAGCACGACCCATAACAAGGTTTTTAAAATTTTTTTAATAAAAATCTATTACTAAGTTTTGAACCTTGGTCTTAGGGGATGACTTATGACTCTTTGACCAACTAACTTATAAGCTTGTTTTGACATTAATTTGAAGTTTTTAATTTTTATTAATACATTATAGTAATTTATCTTAATTGATGGTTATGAGGATGATGTGTGATGATGATCATGCATCATGATGTATATGTGATTGTCATAATGGATGATAATAGTGATGATGACGGGTGATAATGATGGTTCTACTACTATATGGTATATTTTATCATTTCAGATTTTGGAGTTTTATCCTTGGAGCGAACTTAGGTAGGTTTAGGTTTAGGGTCATATTAGAAAGGAAACCTTTATTATAATTGAGTAAGTGTAATCGTCGCATCATTATCCATAATCATCATGTGTCATTATCATCATCTCTACCACCATTATGAACATCCCATCATCATCAACTCCCATCATCAACATCACCCATAATTACCATCACTATCATCATCATCCATCATGATTGGCCTTCATCATCATCATCCATCATGATTAGCTTTCGTCATCATCATCCATCATTATTACGATCCATATTACGTGACTGCCCCATCATGATGAATTACCATTTACCAAATTTAAGTATGAAAATGGATCATCATACAGTCTTATTTGTACATTTTACATGTACATTGACATATGGAGCCCACATGAGGTTAATTTAAGTGCTGATATTTTTTAGAATGTTCTTTTCACCTTGTAGATCATCCTCACAAAAAATTATCCCATTCTAAAACTGGTAGCCCCATAAATTGACTCTTTTTCTCACCGTTCATTGTTTACCGTTAATTCTTAATCAACTTCTAATCATTTTTTTATGGGGCTATAAAGTTTAGAATGAAATGATTTTTGGTAGGGATGTTCTACTCATCTTGTAGATCATTATCACAAAAAATCAGTTCTTGTTTCCTCACCATGTGGGCCCCACAACTAATGTAAGAATAACGATGTAAAAATAACAATGCAGGATCCCGACTCTTTTAAGTATAACTTTAAAAAAACGTAAGCTTAAAGCAATAAAAACTAGTAGCCTAGTTGGTAAGGGTTCATTCTACTTTCATGCACAACCAAGGTTCAAACTTCCTTGGCAACATTTTTTACAAAAAAATTTAAAACTTAGTGGGCGGCCCACTAGCACGATGGGCTGGCACGGCCCAGCACGAGTGTTAACGTGCTGGGCCACTGGGCCGTGCTGGGCTGACCAAAATGGAGACTCGGCACGGCACGGCCCAGCACGAAACCCAGTCGTGCCGGCCATGCTTCGGGCCGTGCTGGCACGGCCCATTGGCCAGTCGTGCTGGGCCGGCCCAGCACGGCCCAATTGACACCTCTAATTTCAGGTAACTATGTTCTCCTCACCATGTCGATTATTCTCTCAAAAAATCAGCACCTGAATACATTGCATTTGAGCCCCACAAGAAGGGTTTTTTAGGGGGGGTTATATATCCTCCCTATACATAAAGAGAGTAATCAAGTTACATTGTTATTAATTCATACATTACTTGTGGGACCCACCTAGGGATGATTCAATGGCTGATTTTAAGTTTGGATATACTCCTCATCACGTTGATCATCCTCAATAAAAATTAGCACATTCTAGAACTAGTAACCCCGTCATCCGGTGATTGAAATTCACTGAAAATCAAAGGTGTTTGAGCTATTCATTTTACCATTGATTTCACTCTATAGATGATGGGGTTACAAGATCTAGAATGAACTAATTTTTTGTGAGGATAAGTAACATAATGAGAAAAATATCTATATATATATAGCTGGTACTAGTACGTCGTATGTGTATTTATGTTTGCAACCCTTGCGTAATTGTTTATATTTTTTTTAGGGTTTCACTGCTGCATATTCAGTCTTGCCAGAGGACAAGTTATATCCTCTTGTTTACTCAGTAGATGCTAAACTGGAGACTACTACAATCCATAGAGCGTAAGGATCACTAATTTCTTTAGATTCTTTACTATTTTAAGGGGGCTTCAAATTAAAATGGGTGATATTAATGGAGGATTCAAAATGGATGGGGGTGACTTTGTTAGGGGGTGGACTAAAATTGATAAAATGAATAGGGGCAAACTTAGTTTTACTAAATGGGTGGATTACCCCTTTCTCTCTCTAAATCCATTTCTTTCTCTAAACTTCTTTCTCTCTACCACCACATCCCCAACCACAAAAAAAGGAGGTCGCTATCATGGTTCAAAATCTCGTTTTGTTTTGAAATGTTTCGATTATTCGTTTCAGTATTTTGGCTTACCGAAATGAAACATTACTTGAATTCGTTTCTTCTGAAAGTTTTGTATCGTTTCGGAATGCTTCGGAATGTTTCAAAATATTTCGGAATGTGTCGAGTGGTATCGGGTTGTATCTTTTATAAATGTTTCCAGTTGTATCGAAATGTTTCGAAATGTATCGGGATGTTTCGAAGTATTTCGAAATGTTACAGGTGTTTCGTAATTCTAATGTTTCGATATTGTATCGTATCATTTCGATGAATGTTTCGGTTTTTCAACATACCGAAATATTCGATCGATACGAGATTTCGAACCTTGGCTGCTATTGACATCTAAAAATGGGATAAGAGCAATTGAGTGATAAAGGCAACTATATTTGGATAAGGACATACTAAGAAATCATTGGACCCATCTTTGGTTGGTCAAAACCTATTGACAAATTAACCCAAAACATAAAATCCAATATATGAGCAAGTAAATCGAGTATTTCGTCAGTTTTTGTTTATATTTTTATATTTTTTTAGAGTTAAAACTATGTTTTTTTTTTTGTAGTTTCTGTAAGTTTTAACTTAAGTTTAAAAAAAAATATGGGACGATAATATGTTCACACTCTAAAATGTGAACATTTTTTATTATTCACACCCTTGTATGTGAACTTTTCGGATGTTCATACCCTTATATGCTAACTTTCTGAATGTTCACACCCTTATATGCGAACTTTTGAATTGTTCATACTCTTGTATGCGAACATTCTGAATTGTTCACACCCTTATATGCGAACATTCTGAATTGTTCATACTGTAAAGAGTGAACATTTTACGAATTTGAGTTTTATTTTCTTCGATCGAAAACTTGAAAAAAGTTCAAATATTGATCTAATTACCAAAAAATGGTATGTTTGAGCTTCTTTAGAAGAAGTAGTGGAACCAATACCTTCTCCAAAAATATTTTTTTAGCATAACTCCCCCATTTATGGGTTTACGATGATCGTGACCTCCGATGATCGAAAAATAATGTTCGACGAGAGAGAGTCGAATAAAAATTCAACTTTTCCGTTCGAGGTGGTTAGGGTTCAAGGTGGAGAACATAAGGTCAACCAATTATTTGTGTAATTAGCTTGACTAAATTTGATAGCCCTTATCTATTTGTTATTTTTATGAAGTCAACTTAAAAGACTAACTTTGACCATGCTTGACAGTTGTCCTTATCCCATTTTTAGATGTCAATAGCAGCCTCCAAAAAAAACGAGATCGGCCAAATACCCGATTTTCACAAAGTTTATTACAGTTTGGTCCCAACAACTTTTAATTTATTTAAAATCTCTTTTATTAGTAGTTTATTGACTGTTTAGTCCCTTTTTAACAAATAATAATGTTTTAGTCTTTTTCTAAAACTTGTGTGCATCTTTTGCTTACGTGTATTACCAATTTTGCCCTTCTTTCTTATTTTATAAAGATGGACAGCTGAAGAGAAACAATTTGTTATTTTTTATTTTAAAACTTTAAATTGCTAAATCTTTTAAACCACAAACCAGATTTTGATAAATTTATATTTTTAGAAAGCTTTTGTGGAGCTCTTCAAAACTAAACTAGACACTAATATTTTTTTTAAATTATTTTTTTGAAAAATATGCATATCTAAATTTGTAATTCAATTCTAGATTTGTAATTTGCAATTAAATAAAAATCACAGTTCATATATGCAAATCTGAATTTTCAATTCGCAATTTAAACTTAGTAAAAATCACAATGATAAAATTTATGATGCAAATATATTCATTGGATTGATTTGCACGTTGACAACTGTTTAGTTGGTTTATAAGAGTTTTTTGTGTAGTGTAAGTGTGATACATCAAGAGTCGAAATTAATTAAAAGTCTTTGTTCTTGTTCTTGTTTTTTGTGCGGCGTAAGGGAATTAACACACAGTTTATATATGCAAATTTGAATTTATATATTTTATAATATAATTTTTTTTTAAAGAAAAATATATTGTTGACTGGTCTCATTTCAAACATCTCAATGAATGATTTCTAAAACTATAATTTTTATGAAAAAATGATTTGTACTTTATAAGTTATGACATTTTTTATTTTAAAAATAAAATAAAAATTTTGATTAGTGCTTACTGCTTGTGTGTTTAGTGCAGTGCTTTCTTCCCTTTTTGGACTAAACTGTTATAAAACTTATAGCTGAACTATCTTATCACCCCTCAAATGGGCCAAGATGATCACTAGACGTACAAAATTTGGGAATTTTGAGAACAAGTCACATACATGGGGTACTTAAAAAAAAAAAATGAAGTTAGTGGTGCACCATTTGTTCTTAAGAAATAAATGGAAATTAGTGGTGCACCAATTCAAAGATGATCTGGCCCCTAATCCCGAACATATATTTATTGCCTAGGCTATTTAAGAGGGTATTTGAAATTCATCTAACTAAAATTTAAATTAATTAATTACTTGCAGAAAAGAATGTTGGGAGGAGTCCCTTAATCCTGATCTGGTGAAAGGGAAGATTGTTGTTTGTGTTCTAAATAGATTGTCCGCCGCTGGGGCAAGCCTGGAGTTACAAAGATTAGGTGCCGTCGGAATGATTAGTTTCGATGAAGGCCTCACAGGTAAAGACGCCTACGGTATGGCCGTCGTTATACCTTCTGTGGAACTTACAACTTCCAATGGCACAGCTGTTCTTAGCTACATCAACTCTACCAAGTAAGTAAGCTAGCTACCTAATTACTTAATTATATAGTTAATTTCTCTCTCGGATATATCCCTAGCTAGTCCCTAATTAATACCATGGTGATTCATTAAGTTAATTTAAATTTTGATGAATTATTCATTTCGTTGCTATAAGTTTCTCGAGTTCTTTGGGTTTCTCAAATAAATCTTTGTCATCCAAGTTGAAAGAAAAATCTTAGCCGTCCATCTTACTCTGCCAGAGGCACTGGTTAAATCTTATATATACACTATAAAAATAAAGGACTTTTGCTACCGTCTAAAATTGTAGCAAAAGTACTTTTTTGACAGTTTAGACCTCTTAACTTTAAGTGGCGTATCAAATAGCTTTTGTGACGAAATTTTAACTACGGATTGCGACGACCCAAAACTTAGCTAATTGAGGACTAAATTTGCCACTTTTATAGTCTACTGTTATGACATCTGAGCCGTAGCAAAAGGTGGTCCAGACTTTTAGCCACAGTACTGGCCGACCTTTTGCTACAGTTTAAGACCGTCGCAAATGATTTATTTAATTCTTTTTTTTTTTGGGTTCAATCCCGTCTCTTTTCCCTAGTTTGTTAGTTTTCTAAGCTTGTAGCCTTTTTCATTGACCTTTTTTCCAATGTACACACAAGCATCCATTCATTCTAATTTACCAAACTATTCACATACATTCTCATTCAAATTTACTAAACCATTTGCAAATGCACTTTATTTTATTCACCATCACAATCACAATTCCATGTATATATATAAGCTTCATGCACATGCATTGCACGTGTTTCTACGTTGTTAAAATTTCAACAGAGTTGCACGTGCTTGAGAATTCATATGTTTCATTGAATTATTTTGTTACTTAATTTTGTTTCTTTTTATATTTATTTATTTTGTATTAGTTAATAATCATTATTATTATAACGTGCATGATATTAATTATTTAATATGTAGAGAGTAGTTAACTAATTATAGTTATTGTTTATTAATGCCCCATGTTGCTTATTTATTGTTGTAGTGGAGTTATTAAATGGTAGAGTTTTATTTAGTACCAACTATACCCTCCATTTGATAAAAAATTTACAATTTTATATATACATTTCGCTAATAAAAAAAATACACAAAAGGGTATTTTTAAGAAGTTTGAAGAAAAAGGCTTCAATCAAGTATTTGAATTATATAATCGTATAGATATATATATATAGCCGAGTTATATAGGCCCCTGCTTGTGGGGTCCACATGTAATGCATCCCGGAGCTGATTTTCGGAGAGGATGTTCTCCTCACTATTTATCTCATCATATTCAAAAATCAGCTCGTTCTAAAACTTCTAACCCCCTCAAGCCTCATGGCTACTTTTACTTTAATACCATGTAAACCAATGTTTTAAAAACCGGCCCGGTCATTGAACCGGAAAAGTCATTGGGTTGGGTCAAATCAGGTCAACCAGTGGGTTGACCCAAATAACCCACTAAAAAATTGTATATTATAAACAGGAATAATATATTATAGATAGAAAAGCTTATGAAAGTAAACAACCAAAGGTACCTAGCCTAGATGGTAAAAACGTCAATTACTCAAAGTTCCTAGGTTAAAACCTTTCTAGATGCAATTTTTATAAAATATATACATTCAGACCCAGTAAAAAACCGGACGGTTCACTTGGGTTTCTGGTTCAACCGTCCGGGTCAACTGGTTCAAGCAAAAAATACTGGTTTTTTAAAAAATTACTGGGTCGGTGTTGAACCAACCCGATTTTTGGACCGGGTCACCGGTTTTCCGGTTGAACCGGCCGGTCCGGGCCAGTTTTTAAAATATTGATGTAAACAACTAGTACTTACTCTAACCGCTCGAATTATTAGGATTTTTATTTTTATTTTATTTTTAGGGTGTCCAGGCCTCTTAAAGCACCCGACTAGTCTTTAGGGTATGAGCTGGCTAAGACTTTATTAAGAATTCAAAAGAGTAATAATTAACAACATATGCATTAAGGGTTTGTGGGTCTAACAAGAAGCTGTACTCATGTACGATTATTTATTTTTTATCCTTATTTGGAGAAATAATCCGTTTATATTCCACAATATTTTTAGAAACATATAAATTTTTATCTTCTATTTCAGTTTTGCAACATATATATAAATGAACAGGTCCCCAATGGCATATATTGAAGCTGGTAAAACTGAGCTAAATGCAAAACCAGCACCTGTTGTGGGCTCATTCTCCGGAAGAGGACCCAGTAGATTCGTACCAGAGATTCTCAAGGTATTTTATAATTGTTTTTTCGGTCGATAGTTAAAATTGTTAGTGTATAGATAATGCAGTGCATTCTAAGTACAATATGATCTTAAAAAAACAATAAGAAAGTAATTTGATCAAACTATTTATGGGAAAAATTATCAAAACACCCAATATATAGCTTTTTGAATCCATTTCGCTCACAAGATTTAAATTTTTTTAAGTCTATTTAATCTATTCTTTGCTTTCTAATGTTTCTGTTTTACCCTTCTTGTTTTTTAATCAACTTTTTGTCTTTTTCTAACTTGTACAGTTTTAGGAGAGAGAAAATTAGTTATCTTTTTTGTTATTAAATTTTAAAATGTTCTCTTAAACAAATTTTTGAATTTTGACTAAATTCATACATTTAGAAAGCACTTTTCGAGATATTCGAAATTAGACCAGTCAAGAATATTTTTGAAAAAAAAAATAGCAAAACATTTTTGCATATGCCAAAAAATATGTAAAAATAGATTTGCCAACTGTTTTGAGTAACAGATTTTGATGAAATTTATATATTTGGAAAGTATTCTTCGAGATCTTCACCTCTTCTTTAATGTTACCTGGTTTTGAGACTCACAACTTCGAATGATGTAATCTAGACGAAAAGAACTAGTTGTAATATAGTTCTTTGTTTATTTGTGCAACAGTATGTTTCCATATGCAGAAAACATGCAAAAATATTTTTGCCTACTATTTTGAGCAAAAGATTTTGACAAAATTTATATATTTGGAAAGTATTTTTCGATATCTTCACTTCTTCTTTTGATGCTACCTAGTTTTGAAACATGCAAATTCAAATTTAGATGCAATCGAGATAAAAAAAACTAATTAAAAATATAGTTTTATGTTACGCAAAAATAAATTTGCATAAAAAAGAAGAAGATAGTATTGTTGCCTGGTCTCATATCGAAGATCTCGACAAACGCTTTCAAAAAAAATAAATTTTGTGAAAAATTAATTTGTATTTTTAAAGTTATGATAATTTTATATGAAAAAAATTAAAATAGAAGTAGTTGGTGCTAATATGCACCTATAGTTAAGTATTACTTTAAGTTAGTTAGAGGACAAATATGTCCAAAACTTTATTTTTAGACTAAATAGATCCTATATTATTTAGTGGATTAAACAACCTAAAATAAACTCATAATGGAAGTTTTGGATGTTCTCCCTTATTTATATATAAAAAAAAAAGAAAAAAGAAAAAATAATTAGGGTTATTAATTAGTAGGTTTAAATTGATCAAGATTGCAATGACCTCTCAGTAGAGTGGTATGAGGCCGGCATTTCATTGGCAATGTCATAATGTCAAATCCCATGCCCTTGCTCATTGTTTTAGATCCTTTCGAGTGACTTAATTTGAAAAAAAAAATTGATCAAGATTTTGTAAGCTACGGAGGGATCCATTAATCATTTATGCAACTCAATGGTTGGGCATCCTTTCCTTTCTATGTCTAGGAGGTTGTGGGTTCAAAACTTACTAGCTCAACCTGCTAAATTTTAGTGCTTGGTTATCCTCGTGGACTTAAGCCAAAAGAGCCTTCCGCTTGATGTTGTATTAAACAATGATAGAGGCCGGTTCCCCTCACGTTGTTATATTGCCATCACCACCATTACAGTGATCTATGGTGTTAGAACGCTAGATTCAGATGAAACAAGGGTTGATATTTTGTAAAGAAGTTCTTTTCACCATATGGATCATTCTTACAAAAAATCAACTTATTCTAAAATTTGTAACCCCATCATCCGTTGACGCACATCGTTGGTGACTTTGAGTTTCGTGTGATGATCTTTCCAAACGAAACTGAAAGTCATTTGAACCCATCTGGTGACTTTATTCAATGGGGTTGTAATATTGCAACCCAGTTCCCATCATATCCCTGTCTCGTACTTTAATCATCTCTATGTAATCTCCACAACACAGTAGTTTAACAATTATATATGTAGGAAAACATGAGGAGATATCTACCTTGACAGAAAAAGTTTATGTGAAATTTCTAAAAATTCGAATCCACCATCAATTACTAATTTTGAGGTGGACACCATAATTCTAGCAAGGACCCCACCCACCACAATTCACAGAAGGAAAATGCTAAACTTACTGCAAACCTTACTGCAAAAGTCATCCAACGGTTCTCAAATAATCTCACACTCCTCGTGATTTACGTCATTTCTCAGTTAACGCAAATACCCTTCTAAATAGCCTTTGTAGTACAACTTGCAGTAAATGTAGCATCATGATATTGGTTCTCTACAATTCCAAAGAAAAATTAATTTTCATTCTAGCTAACTTCGACTTCAATTTCTAGATACTAATAAACATTTTAATTTGTATTTGGATCCTCAGCCGGATATCATTGCACCAGGAATCAACATTATATCTGCCATACCCCCACTAAATCCTCCTACGTTTGAGGACGAAGACACTCGACGAGTTAATTTTATAGCTTGGTACGGGACGTCAATGGCAACACCTGTTGTTGCTGGCATCGCTGCCCTGCTCAAGGGAATGCACCGTGACTGGAGTCCAGCAGCCATTAAATCTGCACTAATGACCACAGGTAATTAGTTAATTATTAGTATTTAGATTTATTAGTTTGATCCCTTGAATATATATATATATATATATATATATATAAACCCTAGGTTTACAGGAAGGACGTTTTTGCCAAACTTCTAAAATTAATTACCTCCTCTGAAATTTAAATTTTCCTAGCTAGATAAACAAAATGCATGTACGTACAAATTAAGATTAAAATTACATGTATGCTCTTCTTGTGGCGATTTATTATGGGGTGCTAAAAAATGAGTCCCCAAAATCCATATGTACCTTTATCATCATTTTGCAATGACCCCCTTCTTCTGTATGTATAATATATCTTACTAAATTGTTCCTTCTCTAAATGTACGTATAAATTTTTGCAGCATGCGTTTTAGATAATACAAATCAACCAATTCGAGACTATGACGGCACAGAGGCAACGCCATTCAGTCGCGGTGCAGGACACCTCAATCCAAACAAAGCCATGGATCCTGGATTAGTCTACGACGCAGCTTTCGAAGACTACTTGAACTTCTTATGCGGCATAGGATACAACAGTACCCAAATCTCTAAATTCTCAAGTGACGACGACGCGCAGAAGAACTTTCAATGTCCAAAGTCGTATAGTGTCCTAGATTTCAACAACCCCGCCATCATCGTACCTAACCTTGTTAATACCGTCACGGTGAGTCGAACCGTTAAAAATGTGGGTTCCCCTGGAACTTATAACGTGGAAGTCGTCGAACCGGCTGGAGTTTCAGTCGAGGTCGAGCCAAAAACCCTAAAGTTCGATAAGGAAGGTGAAGAGAAGATATTCAAGGTCACTGTGAAGATTAGACAACCTGGTACCCTTGTTTCTAGCTATGCCTTTGGAAGCCTTACTTGGAATGATGGTGTACACACTGTTAGAAGTTCTATTGGGGTGAAGGAAGCTGCAGCTAGCAATGGATCAGGGTCGTCAGCGTGAAAAAGTCATGATTATTAGCTAGTAACAACGCCATAATTAATCAATCTCTAATCATCAATTAAGCTGCACATGCACGTGTATTAATTGCATGCATGCATGTATGTACGTACAACTCTGTTCATTATTATAATTACGTGCTTTTTATCATCAGTATATATGCAATAAATAAATTATTGATTAATTGACACATTGGTCCTAATTATATTTACCCTCATCTTAACGTTCTATTAATTGTTCCTATTTATTTTTAGGGACAATTAGGGATATACCCTCAAAAAATTAATCACTTTTGTGATATACCCTCATTTTAATTAAAATTAGGGATATACTCTTAAATTGACAATTTCTGTTACGTGAGGGGTTCTTTTACAAGAATACCCTCACATGTTGCACATGTGGACCACTTAAGTCCCATTTCAATTAAATTGGGGGCATATCGCAAAAGTGATTAATTTTTTGAGGGTATATCGCTAATTGTCCCTTATTTTTACACTTCATTTTCAATGACCTATGGTTATATATGGAGAGTGAAAAAGCTAAGCTATCACTTTCCAGAATCTAAAGATCCTACAATATTTTTTACAGGTTTTAAATGTTGGATTGCAAAGCTTCATCTTCTATTTTCTAACACACTGGCCTCTCACGTGTAGTGCTATTTTGAGTTTGACACGTGTTATTTTATTGGCTGACGTGGAACAAGCGTAGTCTTTAGGTCTATCATGTGTGACCTACTCTGATACCATATTAAATTTGTGGGCATCCAACTCAAAACTAATTGCAATGACTGGAAAAGTCTAGACCTCTATATATTGGGTTGCAAGTCTAGGATCTCTCTATATACTATATTATTTGAACCTAATAAGTGATATTCTATCATCTCATCTCCTGTTGTTTGTCACATACTCACAATTACTTTTTCATCAGGGTGATTATTTTCTCCCGAAAATCATTGTAATATTTCTCAATTAAACTGATCTTTTGAGGCCGGCAAGTTTTTGACAAGATATGGAAATGGCATCCAAGCAGAGTTCGATTTCCTCAAGAGTCCCTGATGACCTTTGAAACCCATCCAAATAGGAGCCATGAAAACAGATACAATGGATCAGTTAGGAACTTCATAACTCCACGCATTGACTGGTCCTAGCTAGCTAGTTACAACGTCTTGAGAAATATAAGTGGTTAAAAGACAGCAAACCAATCCATTTAAGAAGTAAAGAGACAGATCTTATCTTAGAAGTGTTAATTCAAGGGGTATGTCAAATATTTGAAAATTTTATGGAAAAGCATGTCACGGGGCTTCCAACCCAAAAGACTTGCCCGGTTGGTTGACATCCCTCTTTTTTACTTTGAGGTATTTGTTTCAATACTCGACTTTGTTAACCCATATATACATATATGTGTAGGTATCCATTTGGTGATTTCTCTGCCCCAGTAGGGAAACATTTGTATGTACTCTTGGTTTGAAAATTAAAAGACGAAATAAATTACAGATACGTTTTACATATACTTCTATATCCATTTTGTATGGGGCCAAAATACATACCATTATTCTTTTGTACACTAAAGTAATTTTAAACAAACTAGCCTTGAGCTTACTTTTGTAGAGTCAGGAAGGCTTCTAAAGCTGCATTCTTCTCTTGGGTGTCTCTAAATTCAGCTCTCCTTCCATGACCTGCAAAAACAAATATATCATGATACTTCAGCTGTAGTCATATTTACAGAGGGAACTTGCTGTGCAGATTGTTCATTCTGGCGGCGGCCTCCTCCTGATTTTTTTGGTGCCGCTTGTATGTTAGTGAAGCTGAGAAGCAAGGTTGAAGCTATGCAAATAAAGCTAGGAATAGTTCTTTATCCATCTCTCTTGAGTTCTCAGCATAAAGCAGCACCAAAAAAATCATATTGCATCTTTACCATATCCTACAAGTATTCAGAGAGGAGAGAAATATACGTACCGGGTAAGATCCACTCAAAGTCGACGTCTAACAACTTCCTGACGCTGTTCAGTTGAAGAGAAACTGCCAAAACATATTAAATTTGTAAACGAAACAAAATTAGCAAATATAGGACATCTGTCAGTAGAGAGGTATACCACTCAGTTGCAATCCTGCACTACTTAAACAGTCTACCCAATGGCTACCTTATTGTCACAACACCAAAAACGTCGATTTGGAAAAGTTCCTAATTAATATTCAAGAAAAGTAAGGATGGCTAAAAGGTTCTTTTAGGACAGCTTATAAAACTGTTTCAGATTTCAGACAGTTCTGAAAACCATTCCAAAATGGGTTAGAACAGTTCAGATCATAAATGATGCCCCCAATTAGGAATGGTTCGGGAGCGTTACTAAGAATTTTGGTTTATAATTGGTATGATTAAAAATAAAACTTAGGCCCATTTTTCTGCAAATTACTTTGGTGATCTATCCCCTTTCCTTTACCTGAATTCCTATTGTATCTGGAAAAGATACTCAATTCAGATTGCTCTTTGCCCAAATGGTCCCCTGTGAACAGGATCTTGAGTGGCCTGTAGAACAAGCAGACGCATCCCTGCCATTAAACAACGAGATGTCATAGTAAATTAGGTCACTATCCATCATTGACACCTTGCTTTCTATACTCCATTGTTTAAGTGATCGCTACATGAAACTAATACCAGTATAGGTTAATGTGGTGTTCATCCATTAAATTGACTAAATTTTCAACAGAATTCTTTGTTAACCATCCAAATAAATTATTTTAAATGTTAAATAAGCCTCAAGCCGGTTAATTGGTTGCAGGACGTTCTAATCAATTATAAAGATGGGATTCAAATGTTGAGCTACCTGTGTGCGATATGAGAACTACAGGTGATATAGATGGTTCCAATGACATTAAACATGTGAGCCCTCTTTCTTAAGTGGGTTTGAACCAAAGAACCGCATGCATAGAGGTGTAACACCCCACTTTTTCTCTACGAGCGGTAACCCATGCCCAATATAATTCGTCGCGAGTTTTTGTCGTCTAAACGTTGTTCTAACATGTGTTAGTCTAGGTTTTCGTGCATTTGGCACATGTCGACTTGCTGACTATATGGCGTATGCAGTGTGTTCGTACTTAATATGCAAATTACTTTTTTTTTTCTTTTTAAATTTTGGTATTGGTGACTGATCTTATTTTGAAGATCGTTACAAATGCTTTTCAAAAATATAAATTTTGTCAAAAACCGATTTGCAAATAAAAAGTTAAGAAATTTTTATTTTTACATAAATTTCTTTATCCTTCACATGTACACCTTTTTACTCCACGTGTGCACTACCTTATTCATCGAAAAACTCATAGTAATCCTATGCCCTTTAGATAATCATCATTTACCAAATATCCCAATGATTAGCAAGTTATATATGTTTATGTATAAGACAAAAAATGGCCCAGATTTGTTAGAGGTCAAATCTAGACCGTCCTTTGTCTTATAACCATTAGTATTATATAGATTAACAATACAGTTACTCTTACACTGGCATGTGGGGCCGACATGGAAATTATCCAGGGGATAATTTTGATCTACATGATTAGAAGATCATCGTTACAAAAAATTAGCCCTGGGATCATCTTCACGCAGGCCCCACAGGCGGCTGTTAGAGGAATGTAAAAAGGTGGGTGGAAGTAGAACATATATGTAAAAGGTTTAAGTATAAGCCGGTGGAAAATGTAGAAATATGGGTGGAAATACCACCCTTTTTGTCCATTTGAAGTGTGTGGCGCAAGTACATAGTAGAGATACATATCCACAAATTTCAGTTCTAGAAACTCACTTCAGTATGTCCTGGAGTATGGATAAGTTCGAAGTCATCGCCAAGGTTCCATGGACCACAACCATCTAGCTTTATCTCTACATCAGCTGTAGTATCTTCGACCTGAAAGATCATAACATAAAATAAACAGCAAGTTGAATTTTAATCAAAACAATAAGCTTAAAGCCTTGAACCTATACCAATTAATGCATGTATTATTGCAAATATGTATTCAATCCCATGAAGTTGATGTTTCTATGTACAAAATAATATTAGTAATGTGCTTAGTAAAAAAGAAGGAAAACAACAGGAATTACGTGTACAGTTTATTTGACCATGGAAATCATGAAACATAAACGTATCGGCGAAAGAAATAGTTCTCACATCTTGTAAGTGAAGAACCCTGTCACACCTTAACTTCTTCGACCACTTCTCATGATCTGCTACATCATCCCTGGTAACCAAAGGAAAAACTAAGATTTTTTCCATAGTTCCAGCTGGAAAGCACTGCAACACTGAGGTCACTTGTAAATCCCATTCTACCCATGAAAAGAAGGGGAACAAAATAAAACTCAGCTAAAAATGTGATGGCTTCAGGTTGTCATACTTGTGGGTCAGAAACATGTAGCGTGCTCCCCCGAGCATCTCAATCTTACGTGCAAGTCTCTCTGAGTATCTTGGGCTGCACAATAATAAACCCAAAGTCAGTCGGCCAATTTTTGGATTATCAAACTCGTTTCTGAACTTCTCAAATAGGCCTTTTTTTTTTCTGATCGAAAGCAAATAGGTGTTTCTTTTTCGCCCTGTCCTTTCATTCTCTTCTCTTACTTTTAGTTTTACAATTTTTATTCATCAAACATTTAAAGTTTCTAATGTTTTACTGTTTAGGATAAATAGTAAAAGTAGGAAGTTACCTGTCCACAAGTATGTTTCCTTCAGGATGAACAATAAAGTAGGAAGTTGCTCCATATGATGTCTCAGAATGATAACCACAGTGATAAACACCCTGAAACCATTTCGAATTTCAAAGTCACGAAGAAGCCGCAAATAATGTGAGCATGTTTCTTCCAGATAAGCTGTAATTTTTCGAGATCAGAAAGTAAATATATTTAATGAACAACCAAGATAACATAGATCCTGATGTTTAACAAAAACAAGCATTTTTTCTAAAAATAAAACAACAGATAAACAACAATGAATACAAAATTAATGAGTTTAATAAATTGATTGTCATAATATAGAATTCCAAGGACAAGCAGAAGCAAAATTTGTGCACATTAATGATTGCCTATACCATGAATTTAACTCCTTTTCAATGGCCTCCCAATAAGGAATCAACCCCTACTTAGGAACCTCCATGAGTTGTTAGTTCTATCATTGGTGGTTCAAAACTCAAAACGAATAGTTCATTATCCAGCAGCCAAACAGGGAAATCCCAATTGAATGTTCTCTCAATATCTTTCCCATGTGGGCAAAAATAAGGAATCGTAAAAAGGTATTGAGAGAACAATCTTGCTTTTTGCCGATCAAATAAATTGTTTCCAAAAAACACAATAAAATGGACTACTCTGTGATACATTTAGGATTAAACCGTGAATCATACAAATCAAATTACTTGTTTTCCATTGTAATGGAAAATAAATCATTAGTGAAAATAGAAACATCAAAGTAAACAAAAATAATAATAATAATTGATATCTGTATATCATCTAATTAAAAAATATCTTGAATTAGAGAATCGAAATCAATACGAAAAAAAGAGCAGAACGTCCAAGGAGATCTCGGTAGCATACAAACCAAAGAATCGACACTTCACTTTTGTGAATTTTTGCCATGTCAACACTTGGACACTCCAACAATCGTGTCTGACACTCTTGGACACTTCAATGGGTAATTGCACATAATAACGTTCGATGTTGTATGTCTATCTTGTGTGCACTTGCGCATAATCGTGTTAGAAGTTAGAACGTATTATATAGTTCTATGTTAATGTCTTTTGTCTATTATGTAACAATGTTGGTTTTAAAAGTACAAATTATAACTAAAAATAAAGCATATAATAACTGACACATAAATAATATGTATGTGTATGGCCTTGTCCGCGTATTGGGTGGTTTTAAGTCAACGTGTCAGACACCGACACCCGTACCAGTATCATTGTTACATAGTCCAAAACCAACATAAAAATGGTCATAAGAGAATTTTAACTGAGAATAGTAAGATACCGGTATTCTCTTCTCGTTAATTGGTAGAGGAAATGTCTCATGTACTTGTAGAATATCAGGAGCAGGTTTCTCTGTATGGATCGAGCTCGTTGGACAGGCAAGTAAAGCCTGCAAACATCAAGGGTCAATTTCAAAGCTACCGAATTGAAAAAAAAAAAAAAAAAGAATCCACTTGAGATTGGTGAATTTTATCATCTAAGAAAAAAGAAATTAAATTCTTCTAAATCCTTGCCCACATATTCAATATTGGCAATAAATATATAAGACTGAATAGTCAAAATCTGGTATGGCATGGAGATTCCTTGGGTGATTCCTATTTATTTTGACATGACAATCGAATAATTAACCTTCGACCAGAAAAAGAGATCCGACAAACACTTAGAACTCAAACAACACATCCCAAAGAAATAGAAAGTTTTGTATCATTAGTTCATTACTATGAAATGTTGCAAAAGTTAGCTGAGCTGTGAATAGAAAAGAATTGGGAAATTTTCATGCTTACCTGAAGGGCATTTAGCCTTTCTTCCTCAGAACTTGGCTGTTTAAAGACAGCAGATTGCTCATCTATTTGCGTGAAAATATGCTGCAAAACATCAAGCAAACGTATCTTCATAACAAGAAGAAACACAACTATAGTATGTGAGGAGAAAAAATGGAAAATCAATTAAAATAAATTCTTTATAAATAACTATGTTCATCTACAGTAAATCTTACTTAGTTCAAGACTATAAGTAATATTGATATTATTTAAGAAATTTTGGTAAACCAATCTTGAGTAAGGGACACTTCTTAACTTTTCAAGTCAACTTAATCTTTTCAAAAGAAAATTTTTTGCTTTAAGAGATGAAAAGAGTGACCAAATTATAATTTTTGCTTGTGTTCTAAAAATTATACTAGACATAATACCTTCACTGTCACCATCATCTTATAACCAACCAATAGCCAATAATACATGTCAATCACGAACTCACGAACAAGTCGTGGTAGGATTTTATATTTTTTAAAAGAGAAAACAAAAGGAAATTTACAAACTATGAAAAGAATGAAACAAATTAGTGCAAATAAATGGCTTTTTATTAGTAACCGATCTTTTAACTGTTTGGTAACATTTCTCTGAGAAATGCTCCATGAAAAAAGGCTTCGGCATAAATAGCTTTGGACCTATAAACAATCCTGAGAGAATGGTTACCAAAGAGGCCCTTGTTAAAGGAATGTGGCTTTTGTGTGACAGAATTGCCTTTAATTTATATAAGGAACAATCTCAGCCTGTAGTGCATAGTATAGTTACGGCATATACATGCACATAAACAAGAAAGGGGGGAAAAATATATACATCAAAAAGTGAAGTCCTAAGTTAAAAGAAGAGGATATGCAAATGAAGTTTCATTTTTTCTTTGATCGATGATATGCAAATGAAGTTGATATGTAAACATAGTATTTATTGATATCTAATCATGAATCATTAAAAACAAACGTCAATAAGTGTGTAAATATGCATAAAATTGAAAATTACCGGAGCCATCCACCGGCAGGTATCACAATCTATACATTTATGATCTGCAAGCAAATCGAACCAAGAAAAGATCAAGTGTTATCCAATATCTAGTATAAAATGGGAGAAAAAAAAATAAGGAAAAGAAAATGAAAAGAAAAGAAAAAAGAAAATCTTAAATGCAGTTTTAGTTCTCCTTTTCATGCATGTGCACCCAGAGATATGTATGAATCCTTTCTTACTATGTAAATCATCCTCACAGAAAATGAAAAAATCTCATATTAACGAACCATCTACTGTATCATTAAATTCCAACAAACTTTTGATGGGGTTAAAAGTTTTAGAACAATGCGATTTCTTATAAGAATGATCAAAATGGTGAAGAAATAATCGTGATCCTATATATATCTGGTCAAGATCCGTTCACATCATGGTTACACTACTATGTGGCCCCACGCGGAGACAATCCAAGGGCTGATTTTTTGTAAAGAAGATCTCCTCATCATGTGGATCATTCTAACAAATATTCAAACTGTTTTTGAACTTTTAACCCGATCAAAAGTTGGTTGGAACTTAATGGTAAAAAATGGTTGGCACTCCTTTTGAATACGATTTTTAGCTTCTTCAAAAAGAAAAACGGCAAAATAGATGATTCATTACAATTTAAAAAGTTTACTGTAATACCCCAAGAAATTCCATAGTGTGAATATTCCACACTTGACCAACATAATTAACTTAGTATGAAAGTATGCCCATTTGGGTGAGTATTGATTTAAAAAAAAAATTTCTCATTTGCATGGTAATATGCATGGAAACTCATAATGTACTTTAAGAGAGTTATCTCTAAAAAAACAAAAATAATAAATAAATAAATAAATAAATAATTAATTAATTAATTAATTAATTAATAATATTAATAATAATATTTTATTATTATAAAACGTGGGCTGCTACTACAGTAGCCGCCATATACTGTAGCAGCCCACTAAAAGGAATAAAAAATATTTTTTATATTAAAAAATTAAATATTAAAATAATAATAATAAAAAAATCTCAAAATTTTCCTATATAAACCCCCCCTTATTTCCTTCTTCAAAACACAATTTTCTCTCCCTTCCTCTCATTTTCAAGATATCAAACTTCCCTCCCTCAACTCTCTAAACATCTCTTTATTTTCTATTTTATATATTGTTGATATTACAAAAATCAACAAGGTTATGGAAATTCAATGATCTACACCATTGGATTTGGATATAGCGAATAAGGTAGGTGGGATCCCTACTATAAACAAAATCTAATTTTATATTTTTGTTATGAAATTGCATATGAAATGTATTTATCTTGCATGGTTATATTTATTTATTTAATGCAAGGGATGAATTTTTATTCATAAGAAAAATGAATTAAAGGAAGTTTAATAATAACTTGTTATCTAGATTAAAAACAAATCTAGATGGTATCGGTAATGGGAGACCCCCATAACACCTGCAGGTACCGTTGAGTTCCGACTTGAGGAGACGGTGGACACCGATGAAATGGACCTAAAATAATGGTTAATTATTTAAAAAGAAAAATCTCTTTTTGATGCATTAATATGGTGATTTTTGCATGTTTCAAATCTAGTATTTTTGGATAGTTTGCACCTACTGAGTTTTACTCACCCCTAAATTCCCCCCACAGGTTACGTTGAGGGTGAAGGATTCAAAGATGTACAGATTAAGAAGCAGATAGCTTGTGTTATCAAATTTGTATAAATATAGCTGATGAATTAAACTACTATTCTATCACTTGGGATAAGGGTTATTTGTATTAATTCTTATTGTTTTAACATTTTTATAAACTTAGATGTTAAGTTTTAAATTGTATAATTTATGTATTAATTTACATTTAATTATCGTCATGAATAATTGAATTAATTAGATTTTATACGAAATTGTATAATTCCCGTAATTCATACTGTCAGGTTTACAAAACGGTGTTTTTGGACATGTTCCGGTCAAAATTGAGCCGAGTCTATTTCAGACAAAATTATAGATCTCGAATTTTTCTTTTCAAAAAGGTATTATACCATGTCTTTCTAATTCCGGGTTAGAGAGTAATTTCTCTTCAAAGTTACTGATTTTACAAAAATTGTTAAAAAGCTGAAATTATATTTTCTGAGTTTTTACACGTCCGTATCAGTACTTCGGATGCATATTTGGGCCCTTTATTGCCAGAATTGGCCTCGGTCTATTTCTGATGAAATGCAGATCTGTGAATCTAGTTTTTAGAATGGATTTATTTGTAAAATTACGATTTACGGTTAAGTAGATATGTCTATTTTAATCAACTGTATGCAGTTGATACGAAAATTAATTTTAAACATTACATTTTTATTTTTCTTTGACTTAGACCTGACTTTAAGGTAACCAATGTTGACTAAAGTAGATCATTATCTAAATGTATTAAATTCATTGTATTTCAAAAGTAAAGCAAATGAGTTTTATTCGATATTTTTACTTACACTTCTATTACACTAATCACGCCTTGGTTTTCGGACTCGGCGGATCGGGTCGGATTTAGAGTACCGAAAATCGGGGTGTGACATTTACCTTTACGATAAAATATTTGGATGATCCATACAAGGGTCTATAGCACTTTTTGTTTACACTATAGTTACACCACCCATGGAATGATCCAAGGCTGATTTTTTTTTGGAGGATGATCTCCTCCCATGCAAATCATCCTCGCAAAAGATTTAGATTGTTCTAAAACTTTTAACCCAATAAAAAGTTGGTTGAAATTCATGGGAGTTACCATACTGAATCCAACAAATTTAGGTGTGTGAGTGTGGAAACCTAAAAATCGTCCAAGGAACCAGACATTTTTTAAAGTTCAGATTTGAAAATCACTATAATGTAATGTTTGGCTACCGGGAAATCTCGGACCCGGGCACAGAAAACCCAAGAAACTTGTTTGTTTCGCACATTTTACGCAAAAACTTGGGAAAATTAAACCCCGGCATGGATCTCCGTACGTGAAAAGCTGGGGAAGGGGAAAACCACCAAATAGGTGTTTTCCCCAAGTCCTCGTCAAAACTAACCCAGCAGAGATCGTTTTTTCCCCCACCAGAGTGAAAGCTCGACTTTCCCCTTTGTTATCGAACCAGGTACGCTCTCTCTTTCTCTCCTCCTTTTTCTTTCTTCTCTCCTTCGTCTCCATCTAACATGCTCTCTGTCTCGATTTCCTTCGTCCCCCTCTCTCATTATCGCTGTCTTCTATGTCCTCTCTCTCTCCTTCCTTTTCCTTCCTCCTCTCCACCGTCTTCTCTCCCACTCTCTTTCAGTCGTATTTTGTGTCTCTCCTTCCTCGTCTTGAAACTTGCTTGATTTTTGGATTTTTATGGTAGAAGAAGAAAAACAATCTTGGTTGAGTTTTGGATTTCTAGGGTAGAATAGAAAAAATTATCTGCAACTTGTTTATGAGAGAGAAGAAAAAAAAAATTGTTCAAAATTTTTCTGCAACTTTATTAACAGTGAAATTTTCTAGGGTTTTGCAATTTCATAATATGTTCTTAATTTTTTTTCCTTAATTTTTCTGCATATTAGTTTCTTTTTTGCAACTTTATCTGTTCATTTTGTTCTTTTAATCCTATTTTCCTACTTGTGAACTCTACAATTTAATTTCTAGGGTTTTGCAACTTCATGATTTGAACTGCTCCATTAATTTTATTCTTGATATATAATTTGTTTGTTTAGTATTTTTTAATGGTTTATGAGATGTTCTATGTGATCTTCAACTGACTTTTTTTTTTGGATTCTGCTGTTCTATTGGAAAAGATGCAATTTTGCAGTGAAATGAAATGTGATTTGCAACTCTATTGTTCTTAGTAGTAAGTTGTAAGAGGGTGATGTGTGTGATTCAGCTAAGATCCCATAATACAACATACAAAAGTAAACCTAGGATAGGCAGAGTATCAGACAAACAACATGCAAAGTTAACCCAGTAAAAATACAGTGTCAGACAAACAACATGCAAAGTTAACCCAGCAAAGATAATGTGTCAGACAAACATCTTTTTGGTTAACCAGCTTCAGGGTTTTCTCGGGATGGATCAGAGAAAATCCAATCCAGGATATTTCAGTGCGGCCAAACAGAGCCTAAAGGATTTCGCTGATGAGAAATAAATGACCAAGTATTTGCACCATCAAAATTAAGCGGGTCTAGTTTTCAATTCATTGAAAATCTGAAGGGGGAGTTAATCCAAAATGCAAAGATGATGCTGATGCTCATGGTCTAGATTCATTGCAACTTGATCTAGACTATCAGATTTTAAAGAGAATCAAACAATTTTCTGATCTTCTCAAATTGATTTATTAGACTACTTAACTCAATAAAAAGAAGGATACCACAACTTGCAACCACACAAACAATCAATCTCAAATCGCAAGAATGTTAACTAAAAAAAAGGAATCCCAATTTGAAAGAGAGAGAGAGAGAGAGAGAGAGAGAGAGAGAGAGAGAGAGAGAGAGAGAGAGAGATTAAAAAGGAATCCCAATTTGAAGATATTCAAACAAGGAAATTAAAACCCTTTCTTTTTAAACATAATTTGAAATAGTTTCTTACCCACAAAGAAGTCTCCATCTACATTTTGGGGCCGCCTCTGTCTCTCCAATTTCATTGAAATCGTTGTTGGTTTTGATGAACAAAATCCAATAACTTCTTCTCTGTAGAAACTCCGACGAAGACGAGGAAACCCACTGAATCTCTGGTGGTGGTGGTGGTGGTGGTGGTGGTGGTTGATGATTCTTATATGATCTTTCATAGCCATTACAGTGCCTTCTCCTACCATTTCTACAGATTCCGTTTCAAAGCAAAAAAGCCCTACTACAGCACTCTATGTTCAAAGCTTGAAATAAGGCTTGCTTTGAAGTACTTAAATAAGGGAGCGGTTACTCGTAAATAAAAGGCCCCGTGATCTCAATCCTTTTGTTTGTTTATCTTTAATACACGGTCGGATCGACAGGTGATGTGGCGCATCCGAGATGATCATTTTGGCTACCAGAAAATTGCGCGTACATAATAAGTATTAGCGGTTAATTTATTTTTAAATATATTATTTTCTACTCTGAATTAATAAACATAAAATTGGTTAAAACTCCATAGAAAAAAAATAATTAGTGTTTAGTATTTGATATTTTTAAAATACACAAAAGATCTCATGATCATTTTAAAAAATAGTTGTTAGTCTTTTAAACTTTTTAAAATATTGATTTAGTCCACCGTGAACCATTTTCTATAAGTTAAATTTCTTTTATTACCCTTTTGTAACTGTTTCAACACTTCTGAAACAGTTTAAAAATTAATGTAATAACTATAAATTCCTTATTTTTAGGAATTCTAATCATCCCTATCTTCTTCATAATTGTGGACAAGTTATTACAAATTTTTATACTGATTTACACGTGTATGATTATTACCCAAGTGATATGAATCTCAATCCCTAGTTTTAATATTTTTCGAATTTCGATGACATCCAAAGCGTCCATCTAGTTTTAATATATAATTTTACAAAATTAAGAAAAATTAGAAATTGTAGTCAAAGAATATTTTGTTCGGTTAAGAGAATATGAGAGAAAAAATAGGAATTGTAGTGGAGAATATTTGGTTTGGTTACAAAATAAGGGTATTATTGTCACTTAAAATACAAACGTTTGACTAACTACCATTTAGGATGAAACACATATTTTAAAATTGTCAAATACTAAACACTAATTAATTACTATATAATAGTCTAAACCCCAATTTTCTGTAAACATAAATAAATTGTATTATCAAAATGGGTAAGATTTTTTTACAGCTACTATAATGGCTAAGATTTCAATATTCCAGTTAAATACATATTTTCAAAATACAATAAAATTACACGAAATAACATAATGAGGGAATCTATTTTAAACCGAAAACTTAGTAATCTTCTTCCACCAATCTGTACTTATAGTAATTGAAATTCTAATACTATATATCTAGCCTAATCCTGCATATGCAAAAAAAAAAAAAAATTGTAGTTAGAAACATAAAAACTCTTTGGGTTAATGCATATTTGAAAAAAAAATTATTAAGTTTTCAAATATAAAAAAGAAAAACATCTTGATTTATAAAGAACGTAAAAGATAAAAAAATAAAAATAAAATATATAGCAATTAGATCTACTAAAATATCTAAATTTATAAAGAAAATACTTCTTCCTAGATAGAGAAAGAGAGTTACACACTTGCATCAGAGTTTTTATTTGAGAATTTGAGTGGGAATCCAAAAGAAGAGACAATTTAAGATTGTTTTATGGATCTCACACTCGTATAATTCTACCACCATCTTCTACTGCATTCCTTATTTTTTAGTTTTTTATGTAATTCTGTAATCAAGAATCCCTTTTTATTAGGATTCTCTATACTTACACGGCTATGAACATGAGAGATTTATTAGGAAACAAAATTGATTGTAACTACTTCATTAAGACAAATATACAAAAATATACATATTTAAATATATTTTTACACTTCAACACAATTAGTTTTATAAAACTAAAAAGGTATAAACGTAAAACTAAATTTACAATAGAGTAGGTTAAAAAACTGAAACAACTAAATTCGTGGGTGAGTAAAGATCTTAACGTATTGACAATAGTACCCTCTTTAGATAAATTAGAAATCTTAAAATAAAATTATTTTTCATTCAATGCAAGGTAATTTTTGGCATTTGATAAAAAATCAGGCCAGCCAATGAAATAACTACCTCGAAGGGGTATTTCATTTATATAATAGTATAGATTTTTAGTTTTTTATGTGATTCTGTAATCAAGAATCTATTTTTATTAGGATTATCTATACTTACACGGCTATGAACACGGGAGATTTATTAGGAAACAAAATTGGTTTAAACTACTTCATGAAGACAAATATATAAAAACACCCATATTTATATATATTTTTACACTTCAACTCAATTAGTTTTATAAAACTAAAGGGGTATAAACGTAAACCTAAATTTACAATAGAGTAGTTTAAAAAACTGAAACAACTGAATTCGTGGGTGAGTGAAGATCTCAACGTATTGACAATAATGCCCTCTTTAGATAAATTGGAAGTCTTAAAATAAAATTATTTTTCATTCAATGCAAGGGTAATTTTTAGCATTTGATAAAAAGTCCGGCCATCCAACGAAATAACTACCTCGAAGGGGTATTTCATTTATATAATAGTATAGATTAATTAGTGTTTAGTATTTGATAATTTTAAAATGTGTGTTTCATCCTAAATTGTAGTTAGTCAAATGTTTGTATTGTAATTGACAATAATACCCTTTTTTTGTAACCAAACTAAATATTCTCCACTTACTACAATTCCTAATTTTTCTTTCATATTCTCTTAACCGAATCAAATATTCTCCACTTACTACAATTTCTAATTTTTCTTAATTTCGTAAAAGTATATATATTAAAACTAGATGGATGGCTTAGATGTTATTGAATTCAAAAAATATTTAAACTAGGGACTGAGATTCTTTTTTTTTGATGAGGGACTATTGCTTAAATTACAGGGACTGAGATTCATACATGTGTAAATTAGTATAAAATTTTGTAATAACTTGTCTGCAATTATTAAGAAGATAGGGATGATTAGAATTCCTAAAAATAAGGAATTTATAGTTATTACATTGATTTTTTAAACTATTGCAAAAGTGTTGAGATGGTTACAAAAAGGCAATAAAGGAAATTTAATTTATAGAAAATAGTTCTCAGTAGAACTAAATCAATATTTAAATTTTTTTAAAAGACTAACAACTATTTTTTTAAAATAATCACGAGATCTTTTGTATATTTTAAAAATATCAAATGCTAAATACTAATTATTTTTTTTCGATGGGAGTTTTAACCAATTTTATGTTTGATTAAAATATCACATTGTTGGAGAAACTCGAAGAAAACCCAAACAGTGGCTTCCTTTAGGCTTTGTTTGGCTGTATTGAAATATCTTGGATTGGACTTTCTCTGACCAATTCTGAGAAAACTCTGAAGCTGATTAACTAAGAAGCTGTTTGTCTGACACTATCTCTGTACTGGGTTTACTTTGCATGTTGTTTGTCTGACATTGTATCTTTCTCGGATTTATTAGTTTTTTCAGTAAATAAAAGTTTAAGTATTATTTAAGTTAGTGTTAAAAATGTGAAAAACAAATTAAACTATGATTACAATTAATGCATAACAAGTTAATAATATAATTAATAATAAATATTTTTTTGTATTTTAAATGTGTTGTTAAAAACATTAGGAAAAATAAAGAAGTAATTTTTGCACAGTAAAAAAAAATAAAATGAATATATGAAAGAAAGAAATGAACCTATCTTTTAAAATGCCATTTATTTCTCAAAGAAATAAAATTTCAGGTCCCAAAAGAGGGCTACAAAATTTGTTTAAAAGAAATAAAAAAGAACAAAAGAAAAAGTTGATTAAAACATAAGATAAAAACGAAAAAAGAAGAAGATATATAGATTAACGTTGTTTTTCATGTTTTGGGTTTTGGGCAAACCAACTATTTAGTGGGTTTCCAAAGTCCCACTTTTTACATTTTCGGAACCCTCTGCAGAACGTAATTATCTACGGCTTCGGAACCCCCGCATAAGACAAACAGAATTTGTGGGTTTTCCTTTCCCAGGACTGAGATTTCTTGTTGGGCAAACATAAGATTAGGGTCAAACCCAACCTAAAAGACCTGCTTTGTAAATAAAACTTAAAAATAGGTAAAAACATATCCATGCCCTTATTACAACTAAAGAGAGAAAGAAATTAGAGAGAAAGAGATGTAGGAAAAAAGAAATGAGGGAGAGAGATTAATATCTGAGTTTAAGAAAAAGAGAACGAGATTTGAGTTTTGAGAAAAAGTGAACGAGAACGAAAAAAGAGAGATTGAAATCGCCAAAATTTTGAGAAATTAGAGATCGAAGTCGATTTGTTCTGAGTTTTAAGGTTGAGGAAGGTAAAGAAAAGGTTGGAGATGATAAAATTAGTTGTAGATTTATTGGAGTGATAAAGAAGATAAACTTACATACAAATGCATAGTACATGCATACTACTTGCATAATACTCGCATACTTGAATATTACTTGCATATTATTTGCATACTTGCATACCACTTGTATAATCACTTGCATACTTGCATATTACTTGCATACCACTTATGTACTACTTGCATACAGTTTGCATACTACTTGCGTACTATTTGCCTACTTGTGTACCAGTTGCATACCACTTGCGTACCACTTGCATCCAACTTGCATATTATTTGTATACTTACATACCACTTGCATACTGTTTGTATTTTTTTAATTGCAGATCTGAGATCTCGTCGGATTTAATGGCTGATATGAGGATCTCATCGTAATGGCGGATCAGAGATCTTTGTTTCTACAATCTCCCTTAAATCATAAGAAAGGAAAAAATCAAGAAAAGAGAAGACAAATATGACTAAAAGGGAATTTTTTTACAATAAAAATTATTTTAGCTTCAAAAGCAAATTTGGGACGTTGTTGATATAAAACAAACTAAAATTGCATTTTATTTAGGGTTATTTTACATTACCAACCCCCCTCCTATTATTATTTATAATTCTGGACCCCCCCCATTTTTTACGATTCCGTCTGTTCCACTGTTTATGTGGTCAAACCAACCACACATGACCTCGCGTATCTTTAGAAATATCGCATATACCCTCAACTTAACCCAAGTTAATCCAGCCCTGTCTTTATCCACTCGAGGAAAATCTAACGGGTAATAGGGCATGCACAAGGAAGTCTAATTAAGGGTTTGATTCTAGCGGGAAGTGGATGAGAGTCTCTTTCTCTTCCTAAAACTCTATATTTCTTTCTCTAACTTCACCTTTTTAGGTTTTCGACATTATCACTCCCCTAACTAAAACTAGGGTTTCAATTTGAAGATCTGCAAGAGAGATTTCGAACCACTGGTAAGGGCGTATCATCGTTCTAATGGAGCACCGTAAACCATAAGTACCTTGATCGCTTCATCGTATTCTCGGCCTATTTCTACTAAATTGTTATGAACATTTTCCTTACCAAATTGTATAAACAGCTTAAATTATTTCTTCTTAGTGTACAAAACGAACACCAAAATGTGAAAATCGTAGCAAACTTGTTCTAAATATGGGTTTGTCTAAAAAACCCTATTTTTGGATTCTGCTGAACCTCTGTCTCTAGTTCAAAATAGGTATTATGTATAGTAATAAAATTTTAAAATTCTTTCTTCACTCTCTTTTCATGTTTTTCGAACATTGTTGATGCACACGTTGGTTGTTCATACAGTGGGGGGTATTGTCAATTACTATATTTACAGTGGGGGATTTTATCAATTACTATATTTATAGTTGGGGGGGTACTAATAATTACTATATTAATAGTGTGGGATATCTTCTATGTAATCTAATGATAACAGTATGGGAATTTTTTATGTATTGTAACTTAGTACATTAACTTATAAATTTACTTTCAATGTAGGGTGTTGGTGACCTTCCATAGAAAGAATGTCAGAGTGCACTTTGATTGTTGCATGCCCATAAAGACATTCGCCGATGATAAATCCTTTGACATTATTCATTTTGATGGTGATCAGATGGATTATTTTACATTTATGAATCATGTCAGATCTTAACACAAGTTGGATCCTAATGTTGAGTTTGACTTAATGTGGGTTAAAGATGATTTAAGGGTAACAATTATAGGTGATGATGGGCTTTTTGAGATGTGGACTAAGTCTGAGGTTGACCAGTCTAGGTTTATTAATGTCATATTGAAGTTTAGAGAACCCAAACTGGTTGATGCAAATCAGAGTGAATATACAACCTCTCAAGTATCTAGACCAACTGTGACATGTACAAACAGACCAACACAACACACAGTAGCACGTAGGGCTAATTAGAGTCCTAAGACCATGCTCATAAACTAGAGAGGCTCACAATGGTTTTTAGGATGAGCCCTAGGCTTTTAGTAGCAAGTGGTAGACTGAAGGAAGTTAATAGTAGTAGCAGGAAAAAACTAAACTTGGGGTCTAATGAGTCTGTAAGACCTATTGATGGCTCAGTTATGGATGAGCCAACTGTTACCCAGGCTAGTGTTGGTGACAATGCTAACTTGGGTTCTGATGCACCCATAACTGAACCTAACCTACACATGAGTGTGGATGAATCATATTGGCAAGAAGCTGCACTCAAGCTAGTGTGGTTGAGAAAGTGGTGAATAATATTAATGCATCAATGGGAGAGGGAATTCAAATGGGTGAGTTTGGAAATCTTGGTACATATGATCATGTGGAACCTGAGGAAGGATGTGTGAGTAGGGAGCCAGAGAGCAGTGAGGAAGAGTTTAATGTATCTCAATACCTAGCTGACTCAAGGAGTAGTGATGAGGAAGAAGATGGATTTGAGACCAACTGAGAATGGGGATAAATAGGGTGGTGATGGTGATGAACAGGCTGGGGATATTGATGGAGAGGTTAGGGAGGGTGATAGTATACTAATGGGGGGTGGTGGTCAGGCTGCTGAACATCAAAGACCTAGGACTAATCAGTTTGATGCAGAGATTGACAGGGCTAATGACTTGTATCCTTAAGAGGCTGAAAACAATTATCAGCCATTGATTCTAAAAAAAGGACATGGTGTGGCCTACTATTGCAGATTATAGGTGGCATCTTAGGAAATTTGCAGTAGTACAAAAATTTGCATATTTCAATCGCAAGAATGAAAGATATAGGATGAGGTCTTTCTGCAAGAAGAAAGCTGAGGGGTGTAAGTGGTATGCCTATGCAAGACAGTTGCCAAGGCAGCCCACCTTAAAGTTGAGGGGTTTGAATCTTGAGCATACTTGTACATGGGATTCTGATAAACCCAATCCTATAACTAATTCAAGATGAGTGGCAGACGTGCTTGAACCACTGATTAAGAGACATCACAAAATGTTCAAGCCTAAAGAGATAATTGTAGAAATGTGAGATCAATACAGGACAGAGATAAAGTATTATTTGCTTGAAAGGCAATAGATAAAGTGTTGGAGAGGTTGAATGGGGATTACTACAAGAGTTATGGGTTGGTGCCAAAGTTACGCAAGCAAATACTTATCAGCAATCATGGGAGTGTATCTACTTTTTCTAAGGATCCTATAGAATTAACATTTAATCACCTTTGCATATCATTTAGAGCATCTATAGATAGGTTCATACATGATTGTAGACCTATTATTGGTCTGGATGGTACCTTTTTAAAGGAAAAATTTAGTAGAGTGCTACTTGCAATGGCAGGTTTAGATGCGCACAATGGCTTGGTCCCATTAGGCATCTTTATATGCAAGACTGAGAATTATGAAAATTAGAATAAGTTTTTACAGTGTATGATGGGTCTTCTGACTAGGCATCCTGGGAAGTTGACTTTCATATTAGATTGGCAGAAAGGGCTACGAGGGGTCGTTGAAGATGTGTTTAAAGAAGTGAGCCATAACCATAGGTTTTGCTTTCGACATCTGTACAAAAATTTCAAGGGTACTTATAAGGGAAAGTTGTTGGAAACTCTAGCATAGAATGCTGCTATGTCTCATAAGCAGACTAATTTTCAGAGGTGGATGGTGGATCTAGATAGGATTGATCATAGTAGCAGACTTCAACCAAATAAAGGGAGGGTAAGAACAAGAGGGGGTATTTCACAGTCTAATGTTGATGTAGAGCAGAGGAGGAAAGTGAGGACAAGATGAGGACTTTCCCAATCACACTCAGCTAGAGATGCAGCTGGTACATAAGAAAAAGCTTAGGCAAGCTCAATTCCCACAGCTGTTAGCAACTCCAGTAGGGGCAGGGGCGGCAGGAGTACCAGTGACTTCTCTAACAGGGGTAGAGGAGGGAAAAGTTCATTTATGCCTGTGCAAGTCTCCCAAAGTCTAACATAATCATTGAATGGTGGATTGGTTCACCAAACCATCCACCAATCAGTCATATTTGGCCAATCTCAGCCACAACGAAGGCAGCATTAGCTGCAGCACCACAACCACCCCAATCCAAATCACCAACAACCCCAAGATAGTAACCCAACACATCAAAAACAGTAGCAATAGTAGTAGCGATAGCAATATCAATAGCAGTAACAATCGCATCGGCAATAACAACGGTTTGAACTGACCTTGCGGGGTTTATTTCACTTCTATTTTGGAACTTTGCATAAATCTTTTTGGGGTTTTGACTGCCTTTTTGGACAAGTAGTGCATGGATTGATTTTACTTATGTTAATGGGGTTGTGAACTATTTATATACTCATGTTTATTTCCATTTCAAGCATAAGTTGTGTTGTCGGTGTTTAACTTAAAATTTGATCTTGGTGGCAGACATGTTCTTTATCTTATGTTTATGGTGTTTATTTTCATTTTAAAGTTAAGTTGCATCTTGACAAATTCTTTTGCATATAGACTTTAATGTTGAAAAATGGAAGAATGACAAGGGAAATTGTAATAGGAAAATTCAATAATGATAGCACTATGTAGATTCAGGGATTTTGAATTGAATTTAATTAGATGCTAATGACAGGGAAATTAAAATAGGTGATCACATTTTAACATGTAATTTTTTGGTAATGCCCTTACAAAGATCATCAAAAGTAACCTTCAGATTGCTACTTCCCACAGTATTGATTTTTGTTGCCAAATATAAAGCCTCACCCATCCACTAGAACTATTTACATAAATCACATAATAGGTGGGATACCCCTAAGTCGTGAACACTATTTGAGATAGCCAACCTCCTTTTTTCTTTTGTATTTTGGGTTTGGGCATAGTGTATCCGCCCATGGGCAATTTTCATCCCGTGGTTGGTCTCTTTACAACCAAAACAACCCCCTTACCTTGACAATTGGGTGGAGTGTGATCCAACTAACCCTAGTGCATCATCTAACCATTGAAAACCACTATAATATGGTTGTCGGCACATTAAGAGCCTCCTTCCATTATTTACTTATGTCTTGGCAATAAATAGCTTTTTAACACTATTGCATGGTATTAGCTTACACCTTATGTAGGCTCAAGGATACTCAATGGCAATGTGCCCATTTTGCTCGCATATTTGACATGTATCATGTATAAAAAGACTAAAAACAACATTCATTAGTAAATACCCCCACTGTTAATACTAAAATTATCAAACCCCACCCATTTACGGTCAAATGTGTTTTGAGTGTTGAAGATGAAGTGGGGCTCCTCCAAAACCTCAAAAAAACACTAAAAACATTAAGTAAACAACTAAAGAGCGTTCAATCAAACTGAGAATGGCTGGCTTGAAGATAATTCACCTCCTCCCATTGAGCCCTTACTTGTTCTTTGTCTACAAATAGTGGAACACGAAGTGCTTTAATGGTGTACTTGAGGAAGGTTTTCGATTCAAACCACAAGATATTCTAACTTGACATACGTTTCCGATTCAAACCCCTTGAAAAATTTATAGGGTCGAAGAGAAGGTGGTGGCAACAGTAGTATTTTCCTCAGCTAAAATGGTCGGATTCTCTTTGACTTGATCGTAGTCGTCCATTAGTTGCTAGGTATGATGATGCCACTTGCCATTTCCCCAAGTTAGATAACTTAAATTTGGTTGGGTTAAAACTGAAATAAGTTGAGGGTATATGCAACATTTCTAAATGCATGTGAGGTCACGTGTGGTTAGTTAAACCACTTAAACGGTGAAACAGACGGAACCGTGAAAAATGGGGGAGGTTCCAAAATTATAAACAATAAAGTTGGGTAGGGAGAAAGGAACCCAACCTAAAATTGGGGTTCAACATCAATTTTGTTTTCCTTCATCGCAATAAGACTTCTAATGGTGTGTATACATAACACCATCATTCCAAGTAAGGCTTCCAAAGGTATAGTTGGAAACAGGGGTACTAGATCGCTTAATCTTCAAAGTGAGCTTGAATACCTACTCTTCACCTTCCTTATCAAACTTGAGGGTTTTTGGCTCAACCTCGGCTGAAACTCCGGCCGGTTCGATCACTTCTGATTTATAAGTTCATGGGCAACCCACAATTTTAAGGGTTCGACTCACCGTGACAGGATAATCAAGGAGGTTAATAAAGGTGGTGATGCAGGGTAGTTGAAATCTAGGATACCGCATATATAGGACTTGGGACATTGAATGTTATTGTGTTGCCCATCCTCAGAGATTGACAACGGCAAATGTAGAGATTTGGCTAATGTTATTAAAATCGACCGTTAACCCATCCGGTTCAGTTTTGGTAAAAATTATTTTTTTCTCCACTAATTTTATTGGAAACATGTACAACTGTAATTTTCAATGACTGGTGCAGTGTGCATTTTAGCAGAATCTTAAATGCGTCCACTAACAAATATCCATTTCTAGTCTTTCAATTAAATGTCCATTGTTGGTGTTTAAATTTTGTGTACTTATTTTCTATTTTTGTTAACATTTAATTTGTTTCATTTTTCTATGTAAAATTTTTGTTTATTGTAGAATTTGCATTTGCTCAAATTCATTGTGTAGTGTGTATTTTTTAGATAGAATAGTATCTTCCGTGCATTTTTACGGTCATGATCTGTTTAGCGGTGTTAATCGTGCTGTGCCGGGCACGGTATGACATATATGTGGTCCGTGTCGTGATAATTGCTATAAATATGCAATTATTATTGTTACTATTCATGCATTATTGCATTTTCCCACTGATATCTTTATTTTTAGACGTAAAGTGCATAGTTCTCTCTTCACCATGGTGTAGTACACATTTTACTGATAAAAATAGTATATTCACATGTTTTTATATGAGACCAGATAATCCACTAATAAATTATTTTTTATTTTGTATGGCAGATGGAAATCCTTCTCAAGAGGAGATCGAGATGGACATATGAAATTAGTCTCAAGATTTATGCGGTTATTAAAGGTGGAATGGCCACAGTATGCAACTCTCGAAATTAAGTTGAATGGGACCCATACAAAAGAAAAGAAAGAAAAAAATTAATTAATTAACATGGATGACATCAGCATGATGACATCACATGCGTATTCACAGATTAGCAATTGTTTTGTACGTCATACTTGTATGGGCCCACAATTCAAACCCAAAAATTCTATCTATTCAATGCCATATTCAACTGATGTTTATTTTAGTAAGATCTTATTAAAATAATGTGGGCCCTACTTCTATAACCTAATTAGTAGCCAAATAGGAGTTTCTAATTGAAATCCTTAGAAGAGTATGTGATTGGGACGGTGGGTCTTGCATATATAAATAGGGCAGCATCAGCGTGGGAGGAAGGCACACGGTAGAGAGTAGAAAAAACGGCATAAAGGAGCACCAGAAGCGTACAAGAGAGAGAGGAGGAAGAAGAAGAAGTTGACGACAATATTGGAGTTCTGCACAATTTCTGAGGCAGGCTACATCTTTGGTACAGCAGATACTTTTTTTTCTCTTCTTATTATTTTAATGGAACTACTTGAACCCATGGGGTTCTAACTTTATTGTTAAGGTGAAGGGATGAAATTGTAGGGTTTAATTTTATTTATGTTCTTGAACAAAATATTTGGATCATGGTTTAATTGAAGTTTGATTTTCTCATTAATTGATTTGTCTTCTAATTCTTTCTTTCATTTTTTATGTCATGCATACTATATAGTTAGATTGTTAGATGATTGTTTCAATGGCCTATTCTAATTGTTTTAAATATTATTCTTTGACTAAATATGTCATGCATATGTAGTACTTAAAAAATAAATATTATGCCGAAAACAAACTTATTATCTTTGGGATCGTAACTTTTTGGGTCTTTATCGCAAAATCATCGGGAAAGTAGTAGACAAAGGTACTATCGTACTACCCGCAAAAATCAAATATTTTGTGATAGAATATAAATAGAATAAATTTTACAAGGGATTCCTGAATCCTGAACACTTTAATTAATTAGTTAATCTTCATCCTTTAGGTTTGCTTTTATTATTTTTAAAATTTCTTTTTCTTAGAAAAAAATTAGTTCTTTCTTGATTAGTTAATTCGTAATATTAATTAGTGTGTTTTTGTTCCACTCCTCGT